>JAQGBY010000546.1:0-42315 GCA_034698785.1 Mycogona germanica | reverse complement strand
GTTCACCCTGAGTTCGCGTCCAGCGAGTCATTCAATTTTAAATATTATCTCCACGCGGCTTCCGAAATTAGGCTTTAGTTATTATTATAATTATGTTTGATATGTCTTCTTCCTGGAAATCAATGTTATTAGGTTTTCAAATAATTTGTACACAGTAGTGAATTAAAATTTATATGAAAAATGGCACATTTATTTCTAAATGAGTTCTTTGCCTTTTTACAAGTAGTGATTTTTTCAGTTCCCCAAGTGATGATCGATCGGTTTTTTATTACATGGACGAAAAAATATGACAATGAGAAAAAAATTGCATGACAAAAAAAGCAAATAATATTCTGACGACAGGTGCGCAGGAATTGATCCCGCAAGAATGGGACCTAAGAATGGAAAGGAAACCAAATTTTTGAAGAAAAAATACGGGGAGTCAAGTACAGCAATCAAAAGAAAAAAAAGATGAGGGTGTATAACTGCCGAACATACGAATAGTGATAACAAATGAGGCGTGATCATGTGCATTTGATGACCATTTTAACAAAGGTCACCATGTAAAAAAGGTAACTATGGATTTCCGAAAATGAAAGCCTAGAGAGAAAGTGGCCATGAAAAGATAATGTAAGTTTCGAATATGAAATCTACAGTTTTTAAAAGTTTAATTATGCACAGTCTTAAATTACAATCGATAAATATTGAACTTAGGTAAAACATTATGTATCTCGAATAACGAAATGTTCAGTCGTGTATAAGCATCAATTTCATACTGTGGCTTAATCACGGAGGCCAGGAACAAAAATACGCAATTAGTTAGGAAATAGTTTTTTTAACGAAATTGCAAGAAATATTAACTTTATTGAATTGGCCTAATTTAAGAGGGAGAAAGAGACAGTGTCGAGGAGGGGTAAATAGAGAATCAATAAAACAAGAACAAAAACAAGGCGAAATGGTGGAATAGATAAAAAAAACAGAACCAACTGGAGGTTTGTAGCTAATTTTTTCCCCATTAACCTAAAAGCTACAAGTGTGAAAAAAGATATTTAAACCTAATAACATAATACAAAAAATACAAGGTTTAACATTATTTTGCATGCTTTTTCATCGTTGCTTTTTAAGACACCAAGTCATTGGTGGCATATTCTTTTTTCTCTTTTCATTTTGTAAAAAGGAGCACATGATTATGAAATGGCAATCGTTCGAGAAAAACAAAATTCCAAGACCTCACAAACGTAGCAGCCGCAGCCAGTGCTCTAAAATCGATATATTTCAAACGAAGACGAACAAAAATTCGTTCGCCTCATTTTACACATAATAAAACCATCCCTTTTACGGGAAGATGTGTGCATACCTGGTGAAACACCGTTCGCTTTTGTTTTTGTTTCTTTTTCAAACGTCATCCAAAATCACAAGACGCAAGTTGTTCGAAGCAAACAAAATATGGTTGTTGCAAAAAAGAAACTAATAATAATTCACGCTGTTGTGGAGGGCCATAAATAGATTATATACTGGATGCATCGCTGACATAATCAGTTCATAACCCTAACTATTTGTGCACAGTTGGCCCAGAACAGATAGCAATGACAAAATTTTCGTAGCTGCAAATTTGCAAAAAAAAAATGCCTGTAACACATAGCTAACAAAAATAATATCCACAGAAATCATACAAACACAATTTGGGCGCGCATAAAACACAGGTAATCAATCAATCAATCACAAGAACGTCAATGGTTTTCCGAAGTAAAAGTTAAATTTGACACAAATGATGAATTAGCCTCCTGCAATTTGGTTGAATTTTTGATCTCAAAAATGAGGCAGGCATTTTAAAAAAAAAGTTGGATCGACTATGCATAGTTTTCTGGCTGATATACTAAAATATCGATGGAAAAAGATTAATTAACAAGTACCAATGAAAGATCTAGATATTTTTCCATTTCTTCTTTTTCGTACAAAAAAATATATATATCTATGACATATTTGGCAACTACCGGTACCGGATAATGAAATAAAGACTATTATAGTATATTATAGTAGAACAAAAATGCATTACTTTGATACCACGTTCGTTCGCATTATTATACATTGTACGAGTACAAATGAATTACTGCACATGGCACACAAGCAAATTTGCATTAATTACGGTGGATAAATTCATTTGAAAATTTCGCTCGCCAATAAAAAAAAGTGTCTGAAAATGTAAATAAGATCGTAAAAACCATTCATTCAAGTCAAAAATAAGAAGAATTAGCTACCGAATGGGGAATAAATGCAGTTTCTTTAAAATTGGCTAAAATTTTGAATTATTTTGCTGGAGACAATTCCTAGATAGGAAATTTATTATTAAATAATGATCGCGCTCAATCGCAGTTACTAATAATATTATGCAAGCCGGCAATAAAATGTAAAATAAATGAATTTAGGGAAAATCTGTTTTATATCAGTTTCAAAATATCTACTCAAGTTCTGCCGAACTAGAATAAACATAATAAAATATCTTAAGATATAGATAAGAGTTTAAGCCTCATTAATGCTATCATTAATGTTATCATTCAGATTATTCATTTTAAAATTTCAATTCTAATAAAATTAAAGATAACGAAGCAGCCAAATGGTTAAAAGAATCAATTTGTTCTTCAGGGACAATAATTTTGAGAACGTCTTTTAAATTTCATATTATATACCCCCTTGAAGCTAACAAAAAACAACCACATTCTCACAAAGACAAAATGTTCACTTAATTCAATTCTAATCAATTTAATTCACTTGTAATCAATTCTAATTTGGCAATTTGGCTGCGGAAATTTAAAAACCCAGGCAATATCGAAAAATATTTAAGATGCAATTCGGATACAGGCAAGCGCCAGGGTAGAATTGTTCTCGAAATTAATTGAAAACTTCTGAAGTTTACCACTCTTGCTCAACGAGCGAGAAGATAATTTTTCAAACTATTAAACAGATTTTCCTATATATAAACTGTTGGATGGTGGCTCGTCCGATCGAAAAATCCCCACAAAACCACGATACGAAGGGGACAGTTTGGCCCCTGTCGAAAAACGAAACATCAGTGAAATGACTATTTATTATTTTTGCGCAAGAGATCCCAATGTCCATCGCTCTGCAATTGGCTGGAGAATACTGCATGCGAACAGGTTAGAAAAAAAATACTGGCACAAGACGTGTGTTATGACAATAAAAAAAACTATGGCAACCAAATATTAGCGCAGCTGAAATTTTGGCTTTCTCAGACACAACTGGACTTTCGATCGCAGTGCCACTGGGCTCGGGACAAATGGGGAAGGACTGTCTGAACGGTAAGTACAAACACGTCAGGCCTAAGATCTCACATATAGACCCTTTGGGACTTGGCGGCAGCTGATACGTGAGCCTATGGCCATGGCAACGATAATTTTCAATTATCTTTTTTTAAAAATACATCTTACATTATTATATGAGAGATACTGTCGCTAAAATAAATTGGGCGGGTGGTAATACGAGCGGGCGGGGAGCACGGACAGGATAATAATAATAGCGGTAGTATAATAATAATAATAATAATAACATGCACACATAAAAAAATGAAAATAAAACCACTGGCAAATAAATAATGAGTTGGGTGGTTTCGTTTGATTCGGCTGTCGTTATATCAGCAAAATTTAGCGGCAACAAAAGGTGGCAGCAATTTTAATATACAACGGTGTAATGACTGCTCGCGAGGTTTCCTGACGTCAGACGAGCGAGAAGAACAAAAAATCAGAAAAAAAAAACACCAGTGGCTTGTATGTATGTGTGTGGATGGCGGGCAGAGATACATGTCGATGTAGCACAGATCTTTTTGTTTCAGTAATAATAATAAAAACATCATCGTTCCAGTCTCGGATAGGGAGCGCCACCTCCTTAAAAGTGGCGTCCACACTAAATTCTCCTCCACCGGCGCATCCGCGTTGATCACGACTCGGGACGAATGTGAAAAACTGACCGGACGCCGGTCGCTGGCACGTTTCCTGACGCAGAGCCCATTCGCAGGATCGTCGCACATCCACCCCCAGATTCTACATCCGAGTCCAACAAGCGCAGACTCGAACGCGGGCAGCACAGCTGCTCCTGGCGCGTTGAGCGCTCAAGTCGCGATCGGGGGGGAAAAGCGATGAAAATCCACCAACCCAAGCGGATATCCGCGTAACACATCCCACGAACAATCATTGAAATGGTCGTAGTCGCCTCCAGAAAAAGGAAGAAGTGGATATATTGTGAAGTGGGAATAGTTTTTTTGGGCGTAGTCCTTGAGTGGGGGGCGGGGGGGAGAGCGACTTCCGGAAATTGTTTCTCTTGTGGCGATTCGCGACTGGAGTCTGTCGCTCGGTCGACGCGAAATCGTCCCAACCACACCAGTAGGGCCCAGAACTGTCCTCCTCCTCCTCCTCCGCTAGGGGGTGCTGATGAGCGTGGCGATGATCCGGCGTGTTCCAAAATCCACCGCTCACCTCGCACCAGCGGTCGTCGGCAATTGGGGCGAGCAAATGTATCGGGAGACAACGACGCCGTCGCGACGCTACTGAGGATGCTGCTGCGAGTGAGGTAAATTCTGTTGGAGGGAAAACAGGAGGACTCATCGTCACTTTGACATCCGGGAGGGTCAAATCGGAAAGCAATACATCCACATCACTGGTTCGTACATGAGAACTGCAGAATCGGGAATATACGAAATTTTGAAAATAAGCATATGGACGGTAACGATACGAAACAATAAACTTTCTAATTCTTTTATATAAATGATTTGTTCTAAAATTAGAAAAAATTTGTTAAATCAAATATTGGTCTGAAAATAGTGTTATTTATCACAACACTAAATTTGCACTGTTTTGTAATCTGTTGTTTCACTCGTAAATTGGTAAACATTCTCTTTTCGAACGATAAACCCAACCAACTGGATTTTCGGTCATTCGGTTTAAGAAATTTCAGAATATTACTAAAGTAAAGTTAAATTAAAGCGAAAGCACCCTACGAATTGATTATAGAAATAATTTTTAAAATGGGTTTTAGATGTGTACTCACTGGGAGGACCGGGGATAGGTGTTGACTGGCGAGAGCACTCATCGCCGACTGATGGGGAATCGAGTGTGGACCCAACTTGGGACCGTCCTCGTTCTTCTCCTCCTCTCGTCGCTTCAGACAAGCTGCTTTCGGATTAAGATTGCGTTCTGAAAGAGCAACAACAGTGAATCAGCCGGGTGTAACGTGTGAAACAACCAAAGTTGATGAAATGGAAATTTAATATGGAAGTACAAGTTTCACTGGGTAATACCTCTGACTTGTTGTTCGAGGCCTGTAATAACATCGACGGCTTGATGAAGTATGTTCAGTTTAGTCTGGGCCTTGTCGGTCTTGAGATGCATCATACACATCCGTCCCAATTCCTTGAATGCCTCGTTGATGTCCCGAACACGGATTCTATCGAGAAATAAAACAAAAATGTAAACATTAACACAGACGGCAACAATGAAAACAGAGAAAACAAAATGTGAACATTATTGTGAATATTGACTTGAATCCAATTTAATTGTAAAATTATCATTGGAATTACAAATTTACCTTTCCCTGGCATTGTTGGCCTGCCGCCTTTCTTTCTCACGCTCCGCTTTCACTTCCGGTGGGTCGTCTTCGTCACCGCTGCTTCTGTTTAAGTAGAATGGAAAAAATAATAATCAACAACCATGTTAGAAGATATCCAAGATATACTCGTAGATACATAGAAAAAGAATATTTCAATAGAAAGATAGATAAGACATAGGCACAAAAATAATGATACGTACATCCCACATGCGCTGTTACGGCCGGACGTTTCATCGTCCAGGTCAACGCCGAGTCCTGCCGCCAGCCCAGCTACTAGGGGGTTACTGAAAATTGAATCATTCAGAGGATTACTGAAATGAAAAGATTGAGAGATTAGTGTACATGCATGGATAAACGTATTTTTTCAGCAACCCACTCAATTCACAAAACACAAACAAAATTGTGAAAGTGATATGAAATATAGATATGAAAGTTGCTGTTCAAAAATTAATTCACTTTGAGATAAAATTCAATTGCCAAAAAAAATTTAATAAGCTCAATGGAATCAAAATGTTACAAGGGCAGTCACAAAAAGGTGATAAAAAATCGTGTACTTACAATCTCGAACGCGAGCGCTTTGAGCTCTTGGATGGCGCAGTGGTAGTGGTGGTGGTGCTGACGGCAGACACTGCTGCCCCCGTGGTGCCCGAATCCGAGCGGGGCGACATCTTGGAGTCGTCGTCCGGGTCTTTCCTCTTTTCGGACAGCCGATCCATCTTGAGATTGGACTCTCCGTCAGCATCCGATATCTGATTATGCATGCCTTTCGTGTCGAGAGAACAAAAAAATTGTTGACTTATTCGAGGTGAAGTCCCCCCCTTATGTATCCCGACGGAAACGTGCACCAACAGAAATGAAAAACAAGAATGCAACTAGACTTACCGTAGGCGTTCGAATTGCGAACGGGACCACTGGCAGAAGACACGTCTCCACTCCTCAGACGGCTGTCCGCCATCGACAAGGGACTTGGCTACAAATAAGAGATCGAATGTAATTAACAATTTGGTAGACGACACATGAAGGGTCATAAATGTTTGCAGGCAAACTTAAACCCAATTTTAATGGTAAAATTAAATTTCCATTCTTAAGATTAAACTCATTTCAGATTTCCATTAGCTGACGACAGCAGAACACCTAAAATTAAATTAGAAATTCAGGACGTAAGGTCTGGTAAGGTGAACCTACCATATGGGCGTCGATAGGCGACATGGCGGCACCACCACTGGTGTAGGGCGTGGGCATCCCGCTGCACAGGAGACCATTGGAATGTTGAGCCCCGGGGTGACCCGCCGGCAGAGTGGGACCCTGTCCGGGACCGCTCAACCCAGGGTTACCGGTGCCACCCGGAAGGTTGTGAAGCGAAGGCCCTTCGGCATGGTTTCGCAGCACGTTGATGGCATCGTCCAAGCGCTCCTCTATTCTGTTCTGCTCAGGAATGAAAAAAGTTTAATTTTTAGTAAACAATCGTCAAACAATTAATGGAAGCAGTCTCTAAAATAGCGGACCTTTGAAGACTCGATTAACTAAATTAATTGAATTAATTCACATCCAAGAAAAGGTCAGGCAAAGGCAAGCATGGGAGAGATAGATATACGGATATATTTTAACGAATTTTTCATTATATAAGTTTGAAAAGACAGAACTAGACCAATTACCTCGGAATGCACGTGGTCGCCTCTTAAGATGTGCATTGTTTCGTCCATTCGTTCGTGGTCCATTCTAGAATGAGGCTATTTAAAAAGAATAACATGAATCAAAAATTTGCTCATTTTTTGTGAATTCATAAATTGCTGTTGTTTTTCCGCTGCGTGGACATTTATCAGCGATTGCATCAGGTAGTTGGACACTTACCAGTGCATGGAGATGTCTGTCGGTGTTGAAATGGGGAGAGGTTGGCCCCGTGTGCGTCGTGGACTGGGACGGCCATTGAGGCGGACCTACGCAAACGAGAAACCGAAAATTAAGATTCAAAACATTTTTTTAAAAACTTTACTTTAGCAAAAACAGTATCAATATGTAATTACCTGTCATTGGTGGCGGTGAGCTAACGGGGGTTGACGGATTCGACGAAAAGCTGCTACTTGTTTGTTCTGCCGAATAAATCTGCAAGAAAAAATTTCTATTTAACCAAATATATTCATTTCAACATAAATAACAAACAAACAACTTTCAATCACAAGTGAATAGAAATCGCACATGTACGGCAAACCTAATGGAATGCGGAAAAGATTACAGCATCACGAAATAGAAGGGAAAAAAAACTTTAAAATATTTTCACAAATGGGAACCAAAAAGAATATTCGTTCGTTTTAGCTTAAAACGTTGTTCTCCTCATTTTAAATATAGTGTGTGCCTTTTAATCGTCACTGTCTAGACAAAAAGTCAAGCGTCTGTAATAAATCTTACGGAGCGATGGACAACTTCTGAAAGAAATAAACTACAGCCCGCAATACTCCCGTTCTCTCCGCCTCTCACTAAGACCCCATTAGGATCCTCCAAAGAGTTGGCACCGAATCGGAAGCCCAACAAAAAAAATCTCTACTAACTGATCTGTTGAACTTGGCTTGTCGCCGAGTAAAAACCCAATTAGACGATTTTTTTAAAAAGAGTGAAGAGGAATGAAGACATTTTTTTCACTTCTCACAGCAGCCAAAAATTGTGTTTGAGAGGAAGAAAGGGGTTCAAATGCACTCACCGATGCCAGAGCTTTGCCCAAGGCGTCCCCCGTTTGCGACGTGCCGTGGTTCGTCCTGCTCATGATGTTATCGGAGTTGTTGAGGGTGGGTGAGGGGTTGGTGGCGGCGGCGTTGCTGTTGGCGTAGAGCGGCGAGGAGGACGTGTGCGAGATCGTGGGCGGCGGCGGCGGTAGGTTGGGGGTGCCCCGGAAGGTGGACATGGGTGGAAGACTGTTGGCCATGGCGGCTGGGTCATGGTTCGGCGATATTGTGTGGTAACCCTGCTGCGAGACGGACAGAATTAAAAAAAATTAAATTAAAAACAATTTGAGATTTAAATATATAGGGGGATCTGATCTGTAAGTAATGAATTCAGAACGAGTTTTTTATTATAAACTTGAGAAACTATAAAATAGTTATTCGAGGAAGAAATTAAAAAATAATAATAATTACCATGTTCTCGTGCGGAAGTTGCATACTGGGATAGGCATTCGTTGGTTGTGACAAATGAGAACCGCTGCCCATCATGGGAGTACTATATGAATAACTGGACGAAGGTATGTTGTTACTGGATGACCACGGGTCTCCGGGATTATGGGAACCATCAGGTACCGATTGACCACCTGCGAACGAGAAAGAAAAAAAAACAAAAGCGCAAAAATTACAAAAACGAACAATTGAATTTCAAAACTTGATTCACATTACTTTTTTTTTATACAAACAATAATAACTATCAAAATTCTGTAAGGGCTCTCGAAATGGCATCGCTGCTCTTGCTTTCACTGAGTAATTAACTGAAAACCATCACTATCAAAAACAGCCTGCAAGATGGATTTTAACATCGGCCACCGAAATAAAATAATTTAAAATATAAAATACTAATTTAATTATTGAACTATTTAAAAAATATATTTAAACACACCAACGACTAAATAAATCATGAACATGCCACTATTTATTCCGTACGACTATATTGTCCTATGGCTCGCCGTATTATTTATTGAACCATTTAACAATGGTTTCGTAGTTATAGAGCTGGCAATGCATTGTTGAGCCAAAAATGGTCAGCGATGGAATTGCGCACCAGAACAATGGCAGCAACCGATTTATTACTATGCCACTTTCAGTGATGCCAACGATAAAATCATGATGACGTCGAACTCCCAAACGCCTAGATAGGAAAATGCTCGTCTCCATTCGACAATGCCCTGATCAGCCAGATTGACCTCACCACCAGAAAGCGTTGAAGTCTCTCTTAAAAGAGTAACCTCAACGCTCTAAACGAAAATTCGGAAATTCCAAGAGTCCTTCCCCTATCCAGACTCCAGAATGGGTCACCGCAGACCGGTGGTGGGCGGCGTCCATCAATTAAAAACAGATCAACTAAAAGTTCGGGCTCGCCAACGTTCCTACACAAATCAAGATTGGCGGCGGGGCCCAGAAACTTCTCTGTCCACAGTGACAGCGATTAAGCCCCACCACGCATGACTATGCGCGACTACGTTCCCTGTATGCGAGAGGCGGACATCGGCGATGGCCATACGGAGGAATTAATAATAATCATAACAATGACGATAGACGTCTCCGGTTAAGCCTAGCTGAACGCGTTTTCTCGTCTGGGGTGGTCGTCGTCGTGGACAATGAACGGTCGAGGGGTCCATCATCGATCAGGGATAGTTTCGACCACCGTCAGTCGATATTAACTGGTCACTTGCATTTCGAGTTAGATGTATAATCATTGAAACGTTATGTTCTAGAAGTATTCGATTGCCTAACTGCTTTGGAATTCTACATAGCAGATACAACGCATTTTAAATGTGAATTACTCTTAGACAATAAAATAAACTCGTTTCGGTAATAAAATAATTTCGTCCGGTGCTGTCCCGGAGACAACCCCTATTTCATTATGAATTCGTTATGAATTTATTATGAATATTTTATTTTATGATAAAATACACGTTGCAAAACTTAATTGCAAGATGAATTAAAACCCCACTTTCTCGAGGCATCACATTGTCGTTAACTTTAATAATTAATCTACTTCGGTGCATTTTGTGGTAAAATGAAAATATTCTTATTGAAATTTAAAATAGTCGGTCGTAAGCAAAGGGCCCTTTCGCTCAAACTTGTCGCACATCAGACGCACACTAGGGAACTGGAACAAATTCGTACAAATCTTTGCAAACTTCCACATCGTTTTTCACATAACGAGATTTTATTATCTGGATTTGTTCCTCCTCCAAAGCGAGCGACAGCTCAGCAAACCGATCTGAAGACGCCCGATTAAATAATAATCGATATTTTATGCAAGAACTCGGTTGCAACAATCGACGCGTTGACTATCGACTGCAATTCCCGACCATCGCTGACCAGTAGTGACCGGGAGCCGGTGAAAGCCTCGGCAGATAAGCCGAGAAGATGACTAACAACAATGTCGCATCGTCGACACGCGAATTGTCTGTCCATCGCCGTTGATCCCCCCCCACCCCTTTCTTCTGTCGCGGTGAGACCAGGGACATTGTGTCATCATCTATCATGTGAAGGGAGTGACACTCCCCCCACCTCCCCCACGGTTAGTCCATGCAGCAGAGAAAGAGAGAGGAGGCGAAAAGGGTTCTCTCTCGTCAGTCTTCCCGGTCAATACTCGTAATGCGTCTCTGATTATTAACCGCAAAACTCGGACGAAGCCGGACAAACGAGCCGTATTATCTATCTATCTATATATATAGAACGTGTCGGCTGGTCGCCGCCGCCACAACGCCAATACGAGGAAGCTCCACTCGTCTTATTACGATATTTACACGCTGTCCACTGGTCACCGCAATAAGCCACACGACTTTATCGAGGTGGGCGAAGTATTCGCAAGCCTCGGAGATAAATGATCTGAATGACTTAAGCTGCATTGCCTAACCGAATGACTGTTCAAAATCAACGTTAGTTTTCCAAAAAAAAAGTTGCTGTACTAATATTAATAACACTTGATAGCGATTTAAGAATAACGATTATGAGCGTTCCATGCAAGACGAACAATTTAGTTGAGAATGTGATAAAATATTTAAAAGTTACAATCAAATGGGAAACATTTTTCAGTTCATCATGTACAAGGAATTTTTGGAATGTACAAGGTGTTCCAAAAACACTCCAAACAAATAAATAAGATATTTGTTTGCAGGGGGCACCCTGTAGTACAGAAGTGAGCAACAAGAAGATTGTAGCATTGATTCATGCGTTGCTTACCCATGAAATAAGAGTCCGAATAGACGCTCGGTTTCGGTGATGTATACCGAGGAGCATCTTGGCCGAATTCCTCATTTCCATACTGCAAACAAGAAAAAGCGAAAAAAAAAATTAGACAATGATCATAAAATCAATAAGAAAAAACAAACACAGTGAGTGAAGCCAAGGTAAAGGTTGCATTGTCCTGTTATCAAATAATTTTCGTGTCAAAAATTGCAATAAATGCTTCAGTAGTCACACAAGTAAGTCAACAATAACACTTTTTCTTTTTACTCCAAAAACAGCGAATGTTTTACGCCTTCGAAACTTTGGTCGAGCTAACCATGTCATCGCCACAGCAATCAATTTAATTTAACTGTACCTATAAGAATTCAACGGTGACCACAGTTTCATCACAATACCATTCGTCCCGTATCAAATATGAGGCTAATTTTGCCCTCCGCCAGATCTTGGTGAAACTGGTCCTGGCCGGGCCTGCATTACGTCGTAGTCACATCACACGTCGTTGGGCGTAAACCCCTACACGCACAGGTTCTGGGGTGTGACTGCCAGTTAAGGAGTGGCTGTCGATTACAATCGTGAAACGGGCGTAGTGAATAAAGATGGAGTGAGGGGGGGATGTTGGTTATCCACAGGACGACCGCCGGGAAAATAGGCGAGAATGGGCGAAACAGGGGAAGGGCGACCGACGAGAGTTGGGGTAGGTTTTGGGTCGCGGCTCGAAAAGTGGCGAGCGGAGGCTCACTTAATTCAATTTAAAGCCAATCTCGCCTCGGATACGCGGACACGATAAAAGGCAATTTAGTGGAAAATGTCGACGCCACAATCAAATCTTTGGCAGGTTCTCTCGGGCACTGCGAGAGCGGCGAGGCGAGGGCTTCGCTTTTAAATGCGACGGGGAGTCCCGGGCGTGGGGCTGAAACACGGGTCGGGGGGAAAAGAAGGGAGGGGCGGCCCGACGATCGAAATCGAAATGCGGAGTCTCTCGACTCTAAAACAGGGATGGTCAAATTACAGTGCGACAAATATTTTTTAAAAAATGTAACCTCCCTTTCAATATGTATTTTTATTTTTGATTTGAGATTCCATAGCGCAGGAAACAGGAAATTGATGTGAAATTCGTCGCGTACGTAGAATTTTCATTTGTCAAAATGCTGAGATGAAGTACGAGAAATTCCTACGCACGCCTTCCTTCGGAATGGAAGTAAAGCCGTGGGAGCCGTTCCTTTTCCGTTTCAGGTAAACGTTAAAGATCCCTACCTAGGTAGCTTAAACTAAGCCTGGGCTAGGCAAAATTACCGGGTCGCCTCCTGGGGGGGGGGTTTAAGGGCGAACACGCTGGTGGACCTCCTTAACAAATATCTCAGAAGAGATGAAGTACATATTCGCGAACAATTAAGACATTTTGTCAATATGTTTGGCCAGACGAAGAGTGACAGGGCACGACCTAAGGAATCCACCCTTAGGTGAAGAAACTGTGAAGTAAAGATACTCTGTATGTTTCTTCGTCCGACATAATACTAAACTATCAATAAGACTCTTTCACATTTATTTATAATACCTTTTTTTTAACGCAGAAAGTAAATTACAACGGCAGAGCAAATTAGATTTGCTTGTCTCGCCATCGATTCCACAAATCAGAAACCCTCTGTAGGTAGGTAGGTAGTCTTTACGTGGCACATCAATGACTACGTATTATGTTTTAAAAGCCAACCGGCGAGAACAGAAAGGATGTCCACCACTGACCTAGCGAGTGCGTGCTAGAGGGGTTTGGTTTGGGGGTGGTGGTAAATGTCGCGCCGGCGTCAGTGAAGCGTGCGCCTCCCGCCCCGCGTCACAGCAAAGCGACGACGGCTAGAGCGCGGAGGACACGTCAGTGACGTCACCACCACGCGTCACACAACGGCATAGCGACTGGGATTGAGGGAACGAGCGCGAGCGCGCGGTGCGATATAACTCTCGAGAGAGTGAGAGAGAGAGAGAGACTGAGAGAGCGAGAGAAAGCCAGGCCGCGAAAAACGAGTTAAAAATAAGGTGATTAACATAAGCGATCCCCGGGGGAAATGAGCTAGAAGAGCCACTCTTTCGCGCCAACGTCAATTTATACAGTTTATAGCTGGAGCGTGTAAACAAGCACTGAGCTTTAAGGGCGGGATTCGAGCCGAAGGGAGCGCGGGCAGCCGAGAAACAAATGGCCTATACCGGTCGCCACATAAATAGTCTACCTGTTGGAATAACAATAGTTCAGCAACAATAGATTTTAAGAACATTGAGACAAGCGAAACAAACAGCAAAACTACATTCAAGAGCAGTTTCTTTTGTACATGCACTTCACCGTAAAGGCGATATCGGTGCATGTTCGACGAAGATACTAAAATAATTGACCTCACGGCTGGATTGTATTGTCTCAACACGCTAGTACGCTTGCTTCACCGCATTGCACCTATAAAGCTCCCCATTCGCTTCACCGCACGGCACCGGTAGACTTTCACAACATTTGAGCGCTCTGTCCGTGTATTTATTGGTGCCGGATATGGCCTCTCGTAATGAAATTTGTTTCAGACATCAATACCTGTTCGCGGGACGGGCTTTCTCTTTCTTGGCGGTGATAAATGGCAGGCGATGCGATTGGAGCGACGCCACTTTTCATATAGACGACCGCAGAGTTTGAAAGATGAGCGAGTACCAACCAGACAGGACAAGACTACGATACAACCGGCGCACCACCCACGCGTATAAAGTCCATACTTGCATAGGAAGTCATGTAGGACGATAACTCCCTCCCCCCATACCCCCCAGCAGCAACCAATTTCATGTAAAACCTTTTCTTTTTTTAATATATCGCGACCGGCAGATCGAGGATTCGGTTACCTGTATATTCTCCTGTCGTATTATAGGCGCGGCCAGGCGAGAAGATGTATCGGAATTTGGGCAGGCAAAAAAAATCGACATTATTGGTCGTCGTTGCCACGAAAAGATCAAGAAAAATGGGACACGAAATTGGACGAAGGGTCGCGAGCCACGTCGACACAAAGGCGAGACGAAAATCGAAATACGTGCGCCCCCGTCATGGGATCCTCATAAACTATCTGGTCCCAATAATAAAAAGAGGAAATACTGCATTGTCTTGGGTGTTTCGAGCAAGACCATCACTATTTCTAGATATCACTGGCAATACTGCGGGTCACTGGTGGACCGCTAATGACGGTGGGCACACGGATGGCAGTGCACATTCGGTAACCGGGGTTTCGACACCGGGATTCCAATCTCCTTATTCGCTGGCAGCGCCCACAGTGTGAACCGTGCAACCACCATTATCGGTCGGCTGCGTATTAATTGACGGCCGACCCATTTTACCAGTGATGCCGAAGCCAGTCCTCGGGCTCATACATAGGACTCTGAGTCAAGGCGCGAGCCGGATCCTTCCCGCAAAAAGCGCGCGTGCGGTTTATCATCGCTCGGCGTCGTTCGTGACAAGCGCATTTTACGCTTATTTAATTAATAATTTAGCCGCTAAGTCTCGATTATATACCGACGTTTTCTCTCTCGCTCACTCTCTGCCGGGAGAGAGAGAGAAAGTAGATTGTCGCTTGTCAATCTAGAGACGAAAGAAAGCCATCCCCCGCGCCAGCGTCTTACTGCTCTCTATCTAATATAGACTACCATAACGAGCCGCCGAACGTGTTCAGTGTGTCGATGGAAAACAATTATATTTGCATATTAAACGTTGGTGGCTATTAAAGGGCTACGCGATCTATTGATGGGCGTCCGCCGAAATGTGGTGGACACAGCCCAAATAAAATACGGAAACAGATACGCCTAAATAAAAATGCAAAAAAATATCAACACGACATATGTACACGAGAAAAGGTCACAGAAACATAATGCCTAGCGTTCATTTCTGATGCCGGTCTACGCTTCCTTCCCATTCCTAAAGTTACGGTACGTTTCCCTCCCCAAGAGTATTTTACTTCACTCACCCGCATGTCATATATATACCGTGATGCGAGACCAAAATCTCTGCGCGCATTTAATAAATAAGTATATAAAGTGTACCCAGGGGGGCACAGTGTACCAACCAGGCAATAAAATCAAGAGGCTCCACACCACCACCACCCACATTCGACAATTTAACAACGATAAAGTAAAAATATGATGCACCATTTGAAATGGGGAAAATGGATTGGATAGAGCCTGAAGTATAAAACCGACATCTGAAATATTTTCAGCGCGTCCTTCGGCATTCGTTTAGTGAAAGCCTATGACAGACCTGTATACACGTAACGTGGAGGGGAAAACAACACTAATATATTGAGAAACAATCCATTATTGGGGTTTTTAAAAAAATGGTGATGTGTTTCAGGCGATTCAACTTGTCGAGGAAATTTGACTCCATATCAGCCACAATGACGAATTACACACCATAAAACTGGCCCTAATTTATACGACAAGAATGGGTGGAGAAAAAAACCACGTACATGGAATATATTTTAGAAATAAATCTCAACGGGCCGCGCGCGCGCAAAAAAACGCAACGCTTTCAACATTCGACGACTGAAAAATAAGTAAAAAGACGATAAATTCGGTGACACTAGAAACTGTGTCGATTCGGCAGTCAGCAAAAGTCAAAGGGGTTATAAACAACGACATGGGTCATTCATCGAGGAGCGAGGCCATAAATTTATATTGTCTCACATAAATATTAAAAATATATCGTATTCGTGTGAGCGGTGAGCTCGATGTCGGCACGCATGCGTCGCGAATTCGTTTGACATTGTCAGAGAATGTTCGCAGCACCCCGATCAAAGTTAGGCGCAAAACCCTGATGATGCCAACAAAAAAATATTAAAAAAATGGATGCACAACGCATACGAGGAGGGTACCTTCGTAGTCATACCCATGCCAGTGCTGCGTCTAGGATCAGCAAAATGGAGAGCATCCCCCAAACTATAATCCTATGTAAAATAATAGCGTGATTATCATTTTTATTGACTCAATATCTTCGCCAGTTATTTCGGTTTGTGTCCAGTTTCAATATACGTTACAATTTCATAGTTCATAGCAATTACACAAATTTCAAATGCTATTCAAGTTAATCCAGACACCACACAGATTCGAAAGCCTATTCCCAACAGAAAGGAAAGTGGTTTGCCTAGAGTGAATCTACCTAGCCATGTAAATTCTGATTCAGGCAGGTCTTTAGAGGAATTCGGCAGGTGCACGCACCGACCAGCATGCGGCTAGGTGTACAGTCTGTCCCAACACGACCACCATCATCACCACCACCACCACCACCACAGCTAGGTGTACACGTGCACACAACGTTTGGCCAATTTGCGCCCTGTGTCTGTGCTGATATAGCAGCCCGCATTCAGTAGCAGCAGCAGCAGCTCTGTCATAGGGACTCTCGAGTCTGAAGTTAGCATCTGGTCCTGCCACCTGTTTCGGCAACATTAGGAATTGGCGGGTGCTCGCGGTAGCCAAAAATTAGTCGAGTCGCGAAAAGCGCCCTTGGGTCGCTTCGTCGGCATCGTCAGCATCGTCAGCCCAGGCGCGTCACGCCAAAACACAGTTGAAACAAATAGAGGAGGAGGAGGGCGGTGGTGGGTGGTGGGGGGACAGATGCCGAGCCATCATTTGCTAATGAATACATCATTAAAGTGGATAATTCTCGTCATCCACATCGGTGTCTATATACATCGTTTGCGCACACACGTACACACCCACGTCGATAAACGTTCAAGTCGGTTTGCACAGAAGCGCAGGTTGAAATGTACGGTACAGTATATATATATATATATATATATATATGAAGCTCTCGCGAATCATATCCTGTATCTGGACACTTCAGACACAAGAGAAAGCGTTTCAAGTCGGAGTTTTTTTTAAAATTCACAGGAGTTTCAGTACCCCTCTTGGTGCTTAGGCACTAATCAAAGTTACATCACAGCACAATTGGGCAAGTGGATGACAAGGTCGAAGTTTTGCAGCTATGAAACAATACTTATTTTTACAATTATTAGCTCTAAGATCTTCGATCCTTCTAAGTTATCACACACTAATACAATCACTTTCAGGAGCTATAAGAAAAAGTAAGATGTTTATCGTGATCGACAGAATGAAAAACACAATGACGCATCGTCAAGGAATTATCATCAAATGAAAACAATAAAATAATTACTAAAATCAAGAAAGTTCTGATTTTTCAAGAACTGTATTATATTGACCAAATGACAAATAGTTAATTTCTCGATAATTTCACACTTTTATTTTATCAAATCTTCTATTCGTAAAAATAATAAAATGTCACATCATCTACACTCAAGGTTTCACAAAGACGGAAACAAAATTTATTTTAATAAAAAAAAATATATTTAAATGAAAAACAAATATTTTTGACTAGACAAAGCAAGTTGAGACTTCCTTGTTTGACTAGCTCCATTAATTAGCTAGTTTGTAACTAAAGTAGATTCAATTTTATTATCAGTAGTCCAAAATAGGCTCAGAATGAAGCACTGGTTAACAGGTATACACAGTGAACTCACTACGTACTACTTGTGCTGCATGCAGCAAGTGACCGGAACTGCTTCTAACCTCTGCGACAATGACCGTTTCAACCCACACGCCCCGTTGCAGTCATGACTCCAGCCACTTGACAGCCACAGCACATGTGGTTTTCGTCAGGCGAAAATAAATAAGGAAGATTGGTGACATGGTGGAGGAGGAGGAGGAGGGGACGCCAGGGCAGAATCAACCCAAACTGAACGGACTCCCGTCATCAGGGGTTTTAACCTCGCTCCACTTTCGATCTACAGTATATGGCTTCTCGCATGGCGTAGTCGAGTAGCATCCATTTATAAACTAAGACGGCATTCATTGGTCTTTTTCCTAACACTGCTTAATTTGAATATCATCTGTTCCGCCTGCGTAGGAGGAAGGAACAGTCGATAGATGGTCTCTGCCTACTAAAACCAACGGTCGTGGCTATTGGCGTTTCCAAGAAGAAAATGACACGCCACCAGGCAGACGAACCATTGATTATAGTCTTTGACTTAAAATATTATTTCTAAGATAATTTTTAAGGGACAGTTTAAGTAACCCAGATATGTAGAGGATACAGGGGAATGCTGGACTGGCCATGAAAAACCGGAGACGAGAACAAAAATATAATAAACAATGGTTAATTAAAATTTAGGACTCCATGATATAACAACAGGCCAAAATTATTTTAAAATTAAATTACCAATGAAACAATTTCGAGACACTGAGAGGGGAGGGGGTGACGATCAGATAACTGGTCTTTCTTTCAAGTCCCCACTGGTGTGCATTACTAGGAACAATTCGCGCACTTAAAAATAAATTCCATTTTAAGATGATTTGAGTAACTCAAGACTTGTACGCCCCGTTTACAGTACAAGCCGTTAGGCAAGACAAGTTTCTCAGTCTCCGAAAAGAGCATCCGATTCCCAGTTTGTGGAGTAAACAGACATCAGTCACGTCTTTTCAAACCCTAACAACTGAACAGTCGCAGCCGAATTATCGTCCGCATGCAGTTCAGCTCCAACTGATTGGCGCTGTCAACATGCACTCTGTCGAACAAGATCGCTACGCCGAGATTAAAAATACATTCAACATTTTTTCACCCTTCACCGTTGTCACTGTGCACTACAGGATTTTCTGTACCCCCTCTTGGTGCTTAGATAACGAAGATGAAAAAACCCCAACTATCTTTGTGCCTAATCCAATGGCCATCACACGCATGGTATGGATGTGCGCTGAGCTTGAGCACTTTGGTGTTAGATGTCTCCCAAACCCGACCGTATCAGTGCTGCAAGTCTACATGTATAATCTAGCAAAGAGATTCACTACTTTATAGATGAGAACTATTCTATACTGGCAGTCTTCTCCAGGAAAATAACATTTTTGGGAAATATTGCGCAATATGTAGACAAACGTGCAACTAAGTCTTAAGAAACATCGGATCTATTAACAAGCTTATGGAAATCTAGACATTTTTTTAGCCTGAAGAATTTGACTGATGAAAGAGTTCCAGGCAAGCGCCGGACAAAATTACGAGCGAAATAGCGAACTAAAAAAATGGAACAAAATTTATGAGGATATAAAAAATAAAATCAATTTAAAAACATCAACAAATTTTTAAATTGGTTAAAAACATCGTGGTATCTCAGCAACTCTGGTAAAGGTTGGAGATCGCTGGAGCTACCCCTGAAACGTCAAGCCCATTTCCGGTTTGCCTCTGGAGAAATGATGTTGGTCAGGAATGGAGTAAGTAGAAAGAAGGGTGACGGTTAAAATTTGGAAGTCGACCGTCTCGTGTCTTGCTAACCCATACATGTACAGGCTTTTAAAAAGCCAAGGCACCCACCCACCCACCCATTCAGGGTTTGCTCCTCGACCATAAAATCGACCCCGAACTCGGCACCAACCAACTACTACTACCACTAATAAGTTCCGCTGCTCTCCCTACTCTTTTCTTCCTTCTAATCGCTACCAGATGCCCCCCACCAACGGTTTTAGGGGGTATCTAGGCTCGAGTGAGAGTGAGGGGGTTTTAATGGCCACGCTCTGATGGATCGACGGAGTCCGGGCATCGTTGCTCAGATAACTGTAGCGATATCGGTTTTTGAGAAGACGACGAAATAATCCCCTCCAACCGTTCCTGCATAATTGTATACAAGAGTGAATGAATGTGTGCAGAGAAAACAGTAATGTTTTTAAAGATTGTCGACCTAATGGCCAAATTTTTGAAAGTTGGCAAGCGGATGTGGGTGAGATGGTCGTCACCTAAGACAGATAAAAAGTGCAGGATTTTTGTCCTTCGTACTTGTTTGACTTTCATGTCCCCCTAAGGGCATATGTGGGAGTAAAGAGACCAAGAGGAAGTGGGTGAAGTCAAAATTGAGGATCCATTACTTGTGGAAATAAAATTTGTTAAACAAATCACACAAACAATGCCATTTTTGTTTTAAGTAATCTTGCAGAGAAGAATTTCGATGGAATATGGAATAAATTATTAACGACAAATATTTATAGGAGCTGTCATAAAGGGTATACAAAGAAATAAAACAAACTGCATCAGAATTATATGTGATATTTCGCGAGTACATGTAATAATAGATGATGTGTGAGACTACAAATTAAATTAGTGAGTGCAATCTATCAGTTGCTGTGCTTATCTCGTTTTAGTCGCGGATTCATTATTTCATTGGAAATCCTTTATGACGTTGTAACAGCTGTGATTCATGTTTTAAAATATTTAGTAGCTTGCAGATGTAATCGAATGAAAACACCATTTCATTTTGCATGATAACTCGAAGGCAACGATAACAAGAAATTGTCACGGCGAGTTGAAATTAGACCCAACGTGCCACTTGAAAACAAAATTTAGATTGCCCAAGGAGAGAAACGGATGAATGATGAAACGAAATTTTCGTTTCATTATTCATAAATCGAATATGTTTCTATTTAAAATATACATGAAGTTCGGCCTTCGATCAGATGGCAACATCACTCGAAAACAGAAAATCGTAGAAATGTGCTCATGCAGTTAAAAATAGTTGCAAATAAGAGAACGTCATATGAGCGGTCAGATATGAGATTGCATAAAATAGTTTGAGAATAACCAATTTCAAAAGACTTACCGGTGGATAAATTCCCTTACTCGGAAAATAAACCAAAGGTTTATAGTATGAATAAGTGCAAAACATGTTTGCAGACAGTCTGTCGTTCAGAGCTGAATGTCCAATAGGCAAGCGGCTCGCCAGTCTCGATAAGAGGAGAGAGGTGGTACCCACAACAGCAAGAGGAAAGAGCTGATCGATTGTCCCAAACTGTTCAACGTCAACACGCGCCAACAATTTTGCCCCCGAACAGGAAGTGTACTCTCGATGACCGGAAGTTTACTCGCGCCATGGTTACGCAGTAGCGCACGTGTTGACGGCTTCGCGAGACCGGAAACAAATTTTTGGCGCTCACAATGCCAATTCCCCCACGTCCGTCAAACTTGCACTCCAAAAAAGACTCATTCAAACACAGCGTCCTGTTGCAAACTACAGTAGAAACAAATATAGTTTCAACGAACCGACGAAAAAGAAACGATTGGTACTTAGAATTTTAACAAAATTAAAAAAAAGTAATGCCAAACCGTTTTAACTGTCACAATCACGTCATCATACTAGAAACAATACACCTAAGGAATCCTTATAGTCCTAATTTCGCTCTGCCGTGGTTAAACGAAAGTTAAGAAACAGTAGCAGTACTACAAGAGGTTTTGTAGATTGTCTTGAACTTGAACTCGCGCGCTTGAGTGCCTGACTTCTTTAGTTCTGAAATCCGTATGTCATAAGATTAAACGAAAAGCGTTCAACCGCTAAACTAGTTAAATCATTGATCGATAATGTCAGAATGAAAACCAATAATAATCCATTAGCCAATCGCGTTGCGGCGACGTAGTAGTACTTTAGTCAAGTCCAGTGCACACAGGGTCTGCGCGCCACAGATCAAACTTGCCACGAGTTCCCGTCAACTCTGCAGTTTGGTGATGACGATGGGCGTCACGATTGAAAACAATAACAAGTTGACACTTTCTCAAAATCGCGGACCAACTTGATCGTTGTTGGCAACGCTTTTTTACGTGGACGGCAGCCGCAGTCACTGCACCCGTGCAAGGTGTACACGTGTATGTGTATAGGGGCCTTTACGTCGAGTGTTCACACTTGTACCGAAAGGTGGGCGAGATGACGGAACTGGGTGGAGATTGGTGGTGGTGTTGGTGGTGGTTGGTGATGCAGATGAGTCAAAGTCGACCCCCGGAGAATGTGTGTGTGGAGCACCGTTGATGTGTGTGCCCCAGCGCGAGTAGATTATACGTCGTGTAAACACTGCAATGAGCGTGCGCCCCCTGTGCTCCTGAAAATGAGGATATCGAGGACAAAAGCGAGGGACAAAGTCACAGATCGCGCACGCGTGCCACCGAGCGCTCCATCGGTGCAACTGTCGAGCGTGGTGTCGCCGATTGCCGAACGTGTCGCGCGCGTCGCTCGTTATTTTTGTCGCCGCTTCGCGATGGCGGCGAGGGCGCTTCACTATGGGCACGACAAACACACTGGGGGAAATAAAACTGCGACTGCAATTGTACTGCAATTCTGCATAACGGAAAGACAGAGACCACACAAGTGAGGGGTCGGCACACCTTATTAGCGCCCCACAATCCCTTAAAAACTGTTTAAAGAAAATTGCAATGAATCATCGATTTTCAAAACAACTATGGGCGCAATAGCCATATTTTTTCAAGTGAAATTTATTCGACATAAGGCGACAAGAAATTACAAAAATTACAGACTTTATCTCGAGTGATATCTTTAAATTTGTCTAAAGTTTGTATTTGTACAAATTATCATGCAATATTTAATCCAGTTTTAATTGTTCAACGAAATAATAGTTTCATCGAAAAGTTCCTAACAGAAAGAGAAAAGGACTTAATTTTCCGATCAAATAAAAAGTACAAACGTCCAAAGCGCAGATAAAAAGCCCGTCATCCGAACTGAAGAAGTAACCAAACCAAAACAACACTAACCACCTTTTGTCGAGGTCTGGACAGAAACCGGAAATCATTATCGTAACAAAAAATAACCCCAGAAAGAATTTAGACCAAGACGGCGGGCGCGCGCGCGCTTGACCATCACAACTCATAAAAAAAGCAAAGACAAGTTACACTTTTTCGGGGTCCGCCGCTGGGCGTCGCGTCGGCGCTGCAACACCAAACACCCCCACAAGATATGCCCATCATAGTTTTCATTAATTTTATTGGTTGCGACAGTATCTGTTGGGGAGCCAACCGGCAAGCTCGCTCATAAATCACTTGGGGCCATCTGGCGCTGCATCGAAATATGAAGGTTGCAAAAGCGAACGCCAAATAGCGCGCTCCCTTTCAAAAAGCTCGTGTTCTCTCTAGTGTTCCCTTTTCGCTCGCTCTTCCTTTCCTCTCGCTCACACTCTCTCTCTTCCACAGTAACCGTGTTCACGAATACGAGTCGATGGGCGAATTTTGGCGGCAGTTATTCGCTGGGTTATGGGGTGGTGCGGGGGTGGAGAAATGGAAGGGCGGATAAGGGAGACACCCTAGTCGAAATGCGAGTCTTGCGAGAGAGAGAGAGAGAGAGAAAACTGAGAATGAGTAAAAGTGAGAGCCGGAAAATGAGTCAAGTGTACGTGCTGCAGAGTTCCACAAACCGGTGTGACGCGAAAAAACAAGGGGTCAAGTGTTTTCCAAAACTCAACCACCACTTCAAATGCTTTGACTCACATTTGTCTAAAGGACAAACTAATTTATTGACAACTTTGTATAGATGTCTTCACCACAGATTCCATATCGGTTCCTCCTTTGCCGAAGTCGGTACTCGTTCGAACTGAAACCGTTTTTGTTCAGAAAATAAAAATTGTCGAAGCAAAATTAATTTCCACTGAACAGCAAATATGAGAACTGTTCCGCTTATCAGTGGCAGATTCAACTAGCCGAGACATTCCAACACAAGTAAAAAGAACAATTTACCACTCAAAAAAAAAAGTCTGGAGCCGCTACAATACGATATTTTTGGGAGGAAGTTTGTTAGCCAAGTTGAGGTAGTGTTCTGTCCGACTGCAAGACCGCTCACCAAGGCAGGTTGCAACCGTCGACAGTAGAGTAGCATACAGTTGTAGAAAAGAAAAAAAATCACTTTTGAGAGAAGTTCTATGGGGTGGAGATCGCAGGGTGGTGTGAGGGGTCAGAGGCAGTACAGGATTCAGGGAGGGGTTGGCGTAACTCGGGATGGGCGTCAACGCTTTCTGCTAATGTTGCTGGTCGAGCAGCACTTTAGCCGCGACTGCTACGAGTGCAATATACACATTACAGGGTGGCAGAAAAGCATCGTCCATTATCAACGCATGCATAACAATAATCCAGGCATCCCATTACTACAAAACAAGAATTACACCCGAAACTTTCGCAGCCCCTTGCTAAAACGATCAATTTTGTAATGGGTGTCCTGCAAGTCCTGCAGCCTCGCCGGTCAGCTGAGCGCTATGCTTTAACACGAGGTGGCGCTCATCGTCTCATTGGCTGCCACCAGAACCGTTCGGTCTGCAAAATTCGCATTCGTTGCTTGTGGCGTTTTATGGATAATCATCCAAAAATAAAAAAATATAGTATAGGGTCTTCGACTGATTAGCATTAATCTACTATGGATTCACTGGAACACCAAGTACTAAAAGAGCCCCCAACAACTGCGGTCACAAAAGCCACAGGTGACATAATATTAAATTGTGCGTGCCAGCAAGTCGACGGCACATAAACACAATTTCCGCCTGATCTGACGCAATCTCTATGCAGTGGGCAAAGGACGTGCAAACGAGCGGAGGAGTTGCGCGTGTCCGTATCGATCGCCACCGGTCATGTATCAAAATATCCCTGGACCGTCGCCAGATAGAGAGCGAGAGAGAGAGAGAGAGAGAGAGATAGAAGCAACGAAATTGATCCATATATCTCTCGGTCGGACGCGCGACGATAGCCGAAACTCGACACGTCGATTACATGTTAAACACGGAATCTTTTACTAATTTCGAGCGTGTATACACACACACACGCGACGCATTGAACTAACGGACGCCGTCTACCGCGCCCGCCCCCCCCCAAAGCCAAACCATATGCCGCCATCACTTGAATAATGCTTTCGGTCGGTCCGCTGTCCAATTGTCGCCATGCATTTGGGTCGCCGCTTGACACATCTACGAGGTCTTTCCATCGATACGAGTATTACTAAGTATACAATACAGATCGTCGCGGTCGCAATAGATTCACGATCCGACACAAATTGTAACGGGTATGGAAAAAAATATTTCAGGTGACAGAACGCTTTTTCGCATCTTTTGAGATATGGAACGATATTGGCTGCACATTTTTTCCTCGCAGCAGATAAAATAAGCTCATACATTATACGAAGTGAGAGAGATTCAGTTGGGCCTTCACAAAAGCGAACGATATCTTCGGAGACACAACGTCGAAGGAAAAAATACCATTCAGCATTTCGAACACCAATCAGAAATTTACTAGTTCTGTCTAAAAAGGTTAAAAATAATGCAATACACCAACGGTGAAGCCCAAATAAATTTAAAGATTGCTTCTTTGTTTAGATAATTTGAGATTGTCTCGTTTTAAATGCAACGTTTCATTCCTTTAGAATGCAAATAAAAAAATTAAAAAAATGGCCATGCTATATTAATCTTAAGGTGCTCGCAACTACATGTAAGGAACACCGCATTAACAACACTCCCCCCCGGTGTAGACATAAGCATGCAGCGTGCATATAAATACAGTTGGCTAGATAACCGATAAGCCAAAGGAACCACCCCCAACCTAATATATACAATCTCTGTGAGGAGTCGAACAAGCAATACTGATGCGCAACTGTAAACTGTTTTTGATAACACGAAATCAATATTTCATTCGCAATTTAACACGCCGGCGCATATATATCCTCGCGACTTGGCTGCGTCTCTAGAAACGTCCTTAAAGCAACACCGACGCCAATAAAATTGAACACCCGAAAATATATATATATATGTATAAAACACAGTCGATTTGCCTCCCCTGAGATGAGAGGGACGATACAGCGATGTGCACCTAAACGAGCGTGCAACCCCCGACATCATCTATATTACACACACCCGTACAATATTGCTGAACCAAAAAAAAAGATTGAATTCACGCCACAAATTTGCGACGGTTTCACATGTGTATGCATGCAGAAAATATGTTCGCAAGAAAGTTAAAAAGTAAAATAAATTGTATGGGGGGGGGGAAACTATTCTAAAGCAGTTAAAAAATTTAAAAAAGCGAGTGTACACATGTGCTATCCAATTTGCCAACTTTTGTTCGCTGCCCCGTTGCCAATAACCCTTTCTCGTCGTCAAAATAAAATAATGCTCCCATTTTCCTATTTGCACGCATTTGATAGTTGATCAAAATTGCATACAAACGAAACAAATAACTTTTGAAAATTTAAAAATGCATCTGAATATTTTAGTGATATTTTTGCAAATCGCATGTCTAACGGTTTGGTAAGTTCTAAAACTAAAATCGGGGTTTGTTTGACATCCTAAAATTAATATCGATCTTCTGCTGAATAAGAAAAACTCTTGTGGATCCTAAACCCCAAGTCTTTTTTTTTTTTTAAATTAAATAAGGTGGTCCAACATGGACCGCGTGTGACGTCACCAGCGCCTGGTGGGTTTCAGTGGTCAACATTGTTTTTAGAGTGTTTGATATTAGAGGAGCCGAGAGTGGAGCTGCGGCAGGCTGCTGCCACTATCCAGAGTGAGACGAGCGACGAGAGGAACTGGAAGAGAGCGCCACACTACTGTTTCACGCCAAATGGAATTCTCATTATGCCAAAACCACGGGAGGTGTCATCCATGATGGATGGCGATGACAAAATTGGAGAAAGTAGTCTTCTCGGATGATGGCAATTGCGAGAAGTGAGCGGCGCGAACTGTGCATCAGGGAGGTGGGGGGTGGCGGTTAGGGGACGGAGGATGGGAGCGTTGGTTACAGCTACTGCTGCTGCTGGTAGTGAGATTGGTGATGATGAAGGAGCTCGCTCGGATTCGTGGCTCCCGTCACCATCGACTCCCACCCTACCACCCACACCCCCACTATACCAATAGCCTATCCAGCAAAAGAAATGTCAATTTTTTTGCCCACTTTTGCCTTTCTCCCACACAGACACGGTTACATCCTCTACCGCGAGTCAGGATGTGACGCTTGACGTCTATCTTCCCTATATCGAGCAACGAGGAGGAACGCTAATATAAAAGATCGCCGGTTCGAAACCCGTCGTAGGAGGGCTCCTTTTAGATCAGAGGATTGCGTTTTTAATGAAAGCATTCACAATGACTACTCAACCAACTATTGCTTCATAAAAAAGGATGCAGCAATGCTTAGTCATCACCTTACCAGCATCCTTGACACGGACTTGGAACAAATCAAATTTTTTAGTTAGAATGAAGTAATACAAGTGTATAGCAAAATATGACTGCATCGTCATATTTCTTATTTAAATTACATATAATGTTTAATCGAGTATCAAGAGTCGATTTAGATTTGTGGAAGTTATCAGGAGTGTCAATAAGTGGACTTAAGTGGACGAGATGAAACTAATTTCTCCAAAACAATTTTTGCTAGTGTGTTTCGCTATTTTGGAGCGGGGTACTAATGTGTGAAAATCACGCCCACCACTTCCGTTCATTGGCCAATAGAGAAAGCTGTATTATGATGGAGACAGCAAATACAACAACACCATGAATGTAAATATGGCTCCAGTTTTGTTTACACATATCCCGAGTGTGTGTGTTAATGACCCCCCCGCCCTCCCTGCGCCTGTCGACTATATAACGAGTCCAAACAACATGCTTGGCGTTGATCTCGATGCTGAGCTATTTTTCCGTAATATTTTTGCTTCTTGAATACGAGATACTGAGTGAGTGAATCGACAATAAGCTTCCGATTTTAGAACTTCCGAATAGACCATGCGCGAAAATAACGGATAACATTGAATTACAAATACAATGATTTTAATGAGTAGGAATTTGACCATGGGTCGCCTACATATTCCCTCAGAACTCTGGAATTGTGTGTCAATTACATTTCATATGGCCACATCATGATCGACACTTTAATTAACCCAAGCACATGTTGCTTTAGCGGTAAACAAGCGAACTATTTTAATTTAAGATAGCCAAGAAACCCCCGAGTGCAAGCCTCGATTGAAATTCAAGCTGCATTAAAGTGCAAAAGTCGTGGTCGATAAACGTGAATCCGGTCAATTTACAGTTACAATCCAATTGGCAGCAACTCGGGTTGCGTTTATAAAACACGACTTCACGATTGGGCGAGCGAAGATGTCCATCCTGACAACGGCGCCTTTGTGCTTGGTGAGAGGGGGGAGGGGAAGAAGAGACTAGAGAGAGAGAGCTCGAGAAGAGGAGAGACAAACTCGAAATCGAAAAAATCAGGGCGAGACGCGAAACACGTCATCCTCGTCGAGTCCTCGGCTTGGCAGCAGCGAAAGTGCGGGGAAAGGCCATTAACACAAGTGACAGCAGAGTCAACGACACTCGAGCACACTTCAAATGAGAGGCCAAATTTATAAATGCAGGCCTAGACCCGGGTTCGGGAGGACGAAACGATAGCGACGCTGTCGCCCCCTACCGCTAACAAACACACCTACCGTCTAAACACCTCATTAAGCTGCCGCCACCGCTCAGACTAATAAATTAAAATAGTTATTTGGCGAATATAATTTCAATTTGAGAAAAACATAGGAACAAACCCAGGGATTAAACGACGATGGCCGAATTGACAGAACTCGGAATCATGGATTGAACTCACCAAAGACTTTCTTTCTTTATGGCCCGATAATAATGTTTCAATATTTTCAATGTCATAATTTAAACAAGCAATAAAAATTTTTGTTTTTTAAATATCAATCTTGTCGACTAATTCGCTGCACGTTTGCAATGATGTGTCAGTCGTGATGCTTCTCAATCGCGTCGTCAGGATCGAAATAGAAACAGTAAAAACCGGATGTGGATATAACCACTCGATACATGACCACAGAACATTAAATCCAAAGCACGTTGCACTTTAAAACTAGAACCTGACTGCGCATGTACTACTTGGTCATGTGTTAATTGCATTGGCGTTGGAAGAGTCTCAAATTGAGTCGCCCGAAATTAAACACACCGATTGCTAACCCCGACCAAGACAACTGCCTCATCACAGCGGCAAGGCAAACTGTAATTAATGTAGATATATAGGACCGACCGAGTCAACAGCATTCAATCACTCTTAAAACAGTCGCACAAAATTGAACGAGTAAAAAAAATAGCAAATAAAAAAAGTTAACGCGATCGTTTCAAGTTCTTCATCAAGTAGAATTCGGCGAACGGCAGGAACCCCACCACGCATCATGCGAATGTCTCCGCACTTGGGCAGCTGCATAGATATGGGTGACACACATAAAAAAACATCTTATGTCACCGCCTACGCATGGGACGCAATGCAGTGTCTTCTAAATCTCAGCAAATAACTCGATGTTACGGCAGCGAAACATCTTGAACGATCCAATCAGCAAGTGGCTTTAGAAGAAAAGTTTTCATTGCCAGATAACTCAAACCAAGTATTAAGAGTTTTGGCATCTTGGACGATTTGAATGAAAAGGTACGAGTAACAAATAATACAAAGATTAATTTGGCTTAATATATTTGACGCTAAAATCTTTTGCAACAAGAGATTAAGCTAATTTCAGAGAATAGTAGTTTCAGAAGTGTTAACAAAAATGGGCTTAGGGTGAATGAAGAAAGGATTAAATGCAACATAATAAGACACTGCAATGTTCACAAACGTGAATCCGTGAAGGTTTGAAAACGAAAAAAGAAAGAGAAGCTCTTCAACGCATTTGCTCGCATCTTTCAAAAGGTCCTTCGTTGCATATGGTAAACGCGAAATGCGGATCGTTTCACGAAATATTCAACTTTTTAAAAAAATCGTCTCTCTCCATATATTTCCCCCCGTCTATCTCTCTGAGCCTGCGGTGTACATCAAAATACAACGAACGAAAAATGTATACGGCAAAAAGAAGCTTTTCGCCGCGGAAACCATGAACATGTTGCGACGGTTATGCGACGCTCGACTTGATCTCCTTATATTTAAATTAGCTGGCGTCTGGATATATTGACAAAATGCCGCGCGGCGCCGCTCTCGCCAACACACGAAGGTAACGAAATATTTGTTTTTCTCTGTTTCGGTGGTGTTACGCAACAAGTCACCTAACCCATATTTCGGATTGTTCAGACGAAAAATATTGATTGGCCTCATGGAGGTAACGACGTTTTTCTAAACAATCTGATCGGCATCTCGACCTACCGATAGCTAACCCAGTCGTCAGTTGGTTAAAACCCATGGCTATGGTACTTCAATTAAATTTTTTTAAATGCTTTTCGATTTCACGAAACCTCTTCGAAACAAAAATGCATGTGGGTTAGGCAACTTGCGGCGTAACCCGTTCTTCCGATCGAGGTCTCTCACCCACCCTCTGTGATAAACACAGCTAAAAATAGACGTTTGGTGTCTGAATAACTTCGACCGAGAGTTAAATGGAAATCCGGTTCCGGCGAGCATATCGACACACAGAGAATATAACAACGTATAAGTGAAAGAGAATTTCCTTTCGATGAGTGCTGAATGATTTTATTAAATCAATCGCGTTGCCTGTGAAGAGAGGAGGCCTGTTCACATGAAATATGTGCGGCGGGGCCTCCGCCACCCGGAAGGTCGGCGGCGTTTGCAATTCAGGACAATTCATGGTGTGAACCTGTAAATGGTGGCAAAAAAGAACGACGCGCAAGATGTCCTCGCACTGTTACTGTCGTGTAAAGCTGAAACGAAATAGCTCTGGAATCAGGAAGCTCTGGCCTTTCGGCAAGGTTTTTGAGCAAGGTGGCCAATGAACAATGTTCTGGACTTTCCAGCGCAAATCAAACATTAGCCGGGCAAGGTTGCAAAGTTGCTCGCTAGATGGCGCTTGAAATAGCGGGAAAACGATAGGAATAATGCCCGTGGCATTTACACAACCTCTCTGGTACCGCTTCTGTTTCGCTGATAATGTTTGCTAATTGAATGTGTCTGATGATGACAAAAGTGTACGTCACTTCGTCGATGATCCAATACAGATAATGAAATAACTTACGGGTTTATAGATGGTCTCCATTGGCTGGTAATACGTCGTTATCGTCATTCGATTTCTGCTAATAACGTAGGACGAGCGCGAATTAGGGTATGGGGTGGGGGGATGACACGCAGTTAATGGGTAAGGGTTGTGGTGGTGGCGCCCTCCTCACCACATACAATCTTAACCCTCTCTCAGGCAAATTGAAACAAGAGGTCCACTCTCGATTGAGCACGCGGTGGAACTCCCAGGCCAATCACGGTGTGTCTCGAACACGTCATCATCCACCAACATCTTTTCCCTCAGTTACAAGACAAGTCGATATCCAGGATGGCACGCAACACTTCCAAAGGACATCGAACGCAGAGTGGCGCGAGCGAAATAGAAATAATTCGCCACCTAAAACACTCGCAGTGCCTAAAACGAAGGTTCAACCACATAGCTAAAAGGGCACCGGTTGTTCGGGTTCACATCAGATGATGTAGCCACCATTAGGAAGACATGTCCCACCAGAAGCGAGAGCTTCGAGTCGATATTGGCCATCTCTATTGTCTATAAGTCAATTTTAGTTTCCGTATTTATAACCTAATCCATCTTTTTAAATATTTTGAATTCAGTTTGTCAGTTACCAGTCACCAGTCAGTTAGTTGGTCGATTAATGAGATAAGGAAACGTTTGCCAGGACTGAATAACTGGTCAGGACGCCATCTCGAATTTAAAAAGAAGGAACACCACTCTGCCAGCCACGTTCAGATAAATGGCAAATCGCCCATACAGTTAACGGAGCGGTAATAAATCTGAAGGCATACAACATACCACCGAGCCGAGTCAACATCTCTACACATGCACTCCTGTAGAAACTTGGCACAAGCTCTCTTCCCGGGCTGGCAACAAGTCCACGGTGCCAATCTGGAATTCGCCAGGCAAACGTGGCCGCACGTAACAATTAGGAACAGAAGAAAACACAGAAACAAGATTAGAAAGCAAAAAAAAAGACAAATGCCCACAAAAGAGGGGGAACACTTTCGTACAAACTCGAACGTTTCTCTCTCTCGCTCGCTCTAGAGCAGACAAAGATATTGCTACGAAAGACCAGGGCAATACGAAATAAAAGAAAACCGAAGCCTCTAATTTGGAGTGTCACGATGCCAATGCCCTATATTCACCGTCACCCCTACAGCACCCCGCCCCATTCCAGTATCCTCGCAGTTCCATCTTCGAAACCAGAACCCCACTCCTCCTTTCTCCTCTCCTCCGACAATGGATTGATAATGCTCCCGTTTCCGATGTCGACGTTCCCTATATATATCCATGGAGCCGAACCGAGTCGAGCCACGCGTGGCGACAGATGCGGCGAATGGGTTCGCGCGCGCAACGGCCGCCTTCGACAAGCGTCATGTTAATTGAGGCAAATTATTTTACTGCTCGTCTCACAATGAAAGAACGGGCATGGGGCCGCGCGGTTGCACATTTTTATGCCGGAGACTTGGAGAACATCGCGAAGGCGGGAGAAGAGGAAAAGGAGAGAGCTCGACTCAAGGACAGAGCGAACCAGTGAAGAAAATAGAATGGGTGGGAGAGATGGAATTGGAAAAGGCAGAACGTCAAACGAAAATGATTCCGAATGTACAGTCGAACAAAAATAAAATAGTACAATCAATCACGAACCAGATATTGCGACTCCTAGGTGTGAGATGGAAGGGATAAACTAGGCGAGCAAAGTCAACTCATAATAGTATGACCGTCTAGCCAACAAAATGCTTTTAAATCAAGCGGTAACCCCCCTAACAAATATTTTTAAACAAAATGCTTGTTTAAAAAAGTCAACTCTGACTAATAAATTGCACAACGAAAGTTGCCATACCACAGCTTCAATTGAATAACTGAAATAATCTGGTGTCAACGATGTGGAGAACGAAACCTGAGAATAAGAATTGTATTTCTTAAAACCGTTTGTAAAAGTTCAGCGTTCCCGCCTTAAAGCCACATCCCCGCCAGAGGGCCACTTGATAATTTTAACTAGCCTAGGTAGGGGATTTTTAACATTAACCTGACATCGTGCCAGATACTGTTCACAAGACTTCACCATCCATTCCGACTGAAAACGCGCGAAGAAATATTCTCTCGCCCGAAAAAAAAATCCGGAGGTCACGGCCGGGGATTGAACCCGTGATTCATGGTCACGGTAGACTAGTTCGCTACCCACTAACTACACCAAGCGTATTGCATGGATAGCGGTTTTCAAATGGATCGCCAGTTGCTGCGCCCGTCTCCCAGCAATCGTAGCATCACTCGATCATTGAGTGATTGCTAGCGAACGGGGGCAACGCGCTGCTCTGCAGCATCCACACTCTATGCCACCTTAAATGTAAAAATTGGTTCGATTGACGAGCCGACGCTCTGAAATACGCAACATCGGTTATGCGTAATAGCAGTGCTAAATCACTAACACATACAGGATAAAAACCAATCTTCGTCTTACTTTACGGGCTGCCTAAATTCAACTAAGTTTTCCGATAGAAAGTCGCCAAAAAAAAATCCATTTTATTTCACCTGCTTTAAAAAATAAAAACGAGGTCCACTCCACTCCGGATTCACGTATTTAGCATTTTCTTTCGTAACCGAATAAAATCGAATACACCGAATAAAAACTAAACTTATTTTTTTCCCCGCACCCCCACCAGACTAAACCGACCTTGTTCACACGAGAATAAAAAGGGGAGAATCGGCATAAACGGGCCAACGACAGCCGAGGGAGCCATTCGAGTCGGAGTCTCTCTCGCATACGAATGCGACGAGACGAGGACGAGTCCGACCGTCAGACGACAATCCAGTTTCGTCTCCATCACCGACGAACGCTTCGGAGGACGTGTGTGGTGCATCTTGTCATTTCGCACTCCCGATTTTATGGAGATGGGGCACGCATAAAACCACGAATGGAAAAGAGACGACAGAGTTTGACTGCTTTTGAGGAGGACATGGCGCATGTCACACTACACAAACGCAATACGACATTGGGTTAATGCATGTGGGTGCCCCGGGTTAACCAGACACACATCACGACGACAAATCCACACTAGAGGAATACGTGGCAAGAATAATTATTCTAAAACACAAATGTTTCCATTGTATTTCCGGAAGTAGACTAGGCACAGAAATACCGGGGTATAAGTAATGCTACTCTCCTTAACTCGTACATAACTATTTTTGGTTGACTTGGGGGTGGGGTGGAGAAGGAATTCTAGAACACAGCTACAATGTAACAAAAACAAAAAATAGTATGTATGTCACCTAGAAATCCAAAAATGTCAATTGCGTTGGAAATTTTTGAAATTCATTTTGAACATAGACGCTAATGAATCACGTATTCCAGGCGCGATTCGTTTTTCGAATGAACCGATCAAAGTAAGTCGCCACATGAAAGGAGTCTAATCATGTTGTGCGAGCCCCCAGTTACATAATAAAATTATATAGTCATCGTGTCGCAAGAAAAAAAGCATCAAAATTGCATATTCTCCTTTTTGGGGCGATTTTCCCAGCGTAATCCATTTACACGGTGACATTACTCAATCTGAGAGTTTGTGGAAGAGGGGCAGGAGTGACATGGCAGCCTGCAGGATTGATAAATCCCTCCATTTTACAAGAAAGACTAGCTATATTACACGCAAGTCATGCCAGGTTTACAGAGCATTCAATATTGATGCCATCTGTCATCACACAATTGGATTTATGCTGGGGTGCCTATTTTTAACTTTAGCCGGATAGAATGCAACGAACATTATAAATAACAAACCATTTTTTCGTGAAAGATGTCCAACATCATAATTCCTATTTTGATTTAATTTTCGATAACATTAGATCAATTGTTTCTCTGATAAATGAAAGTATTCATATAAAAAGGCTATTTATGCATATCCAAAAAAGATAAACAGTAACCACAACCGAAACAAAAGCTCGGTAAAAAATGTTCCACAAACAAAATCAACTGTACCGGCTTCTATAAACAGAAGATAGACCGGATTAGTTCCGTCCTAATTACAAACGAAAAATCGGAGCAGAATTCCTGAGACGCTGAAATAACTCGATAAAACAAAAAAGACTTTCAATTCAGGCGTTGCAACAACAAGCAACCGTAAAGAATAAATTAATTCATCATAAGCGACTCCTTTATCCTCTCCTCGGACCACGTGTGCACTGACGAAATCCTAAACTAATTTTACCCTGGAACAACATTTCTGTGTTTCTTCTAGTAGAGGCTGGCCAATCAATGTCTCAGGCGGATAATGGTGCACAAGCCGCTGAAACATCACACAACTCCCGGCCGGCATTGTCTTAACGGTCGGAAAGCAACAACTAAGCGGCACAGCAACATACGTGCACCCGCCGTCAAGTTGCCATCAACCACATCTGCATAGATGCTGCCATTGTCAACACACGATGAATGCAAAGTAGGCGTCAGACGAGCAAGTCGGTGGTACAGGGCGTGGTCCGTTGGTGAGAGCACACGACTGTAACCCATTGCTAAAGGTAGCACCACACCTCGTAACCACGTTGCTCACGTTTCCACTTAGAAGGCGCCCACAAATCTGCATTGGAGATGGAAAGGGGGATATAGCACAAAGGAAGGAGAAAGGAGGAGGGGAAAAGAACACCAACGTGGCAACACTGCTACGCGCCGCGCGTCATAATTGGAAACAGAACTACACACGGAGAGGGAAACGATACACTTTTCTAGATCTTCTAGCGGAACAAATAGAGCTTTATCACCAGACCAAGCGCAAAGACTGCAACGCGAGGACCAATTGTAAAAATTAATTCAACGTTCACAACTTCCTACGAGCCTCGGTCAGGTAAGCGCACACACCATATATAAAACCAGCACCAGCCAAATTCAGATGAACGTTTCGTGTAGAAGTTAAGATTTTTTTTTTAAAATACAACACTTAAGAATAATTGTAACAAGGTCCAATAATATTCGATTCACTTGGTATAGGCAGGAAGCACACCTGAGGCCTACATCTGAAAGAGTCCATTTTGCTTCATTTCAAACTTTCATGCACGCAAAATGGAAGAATACGAAAACAATCGAACGCGTATTGACATCTGGCAGGGAAACGGTTGGAGGACTCTAGAGGATATATGACAATTATTTATAAGCCAATTTACATAAAGAGTAATTATTTTGTGGAAACGAAGAAGCGCGGCCTTTTAAAAAAGGAATACCAAAAATAAGAGGTTAAGGTAAAAAAACAAACACGATTTGCATATACGCGGAACATCGCAATCAGTCTTTTGTATTTTACAATTTCGGAAGTCGATTGGGCGCCGCGACTGTGGCGACGGTGCGCGCGGTGACATTTGGTTCCCGAAGCACATTTTCTATAGTTGACGCTGGCGACAAATGATAATTCATCAAACGCAGCAATTCGAGCGTAAAAATGTTTGACAATTAATACAGAAAGGCGCTGGTGCTCGTGGTTCGCGACGCTCCTCTTAGTCTCACCCGCGCAGTGAGACTGCATGCAAATTAGAATCATTAGCGCCTTCCATCATGACTGCCCCCTCGTCTCCACCCACCTTTCCCCTCCTTATAACACATCATCATTCAAACAGACGTGACAGGCGCCTACATGGACACGCGCAAATAAAGGAAGAAAAGGGGAAAGACCGACGTGAATTGAAATTACAAGTGATTCAATGCAAAACCTAGGTTGAGACATGCTTAAATGACTTCTCGTGTTTACGAGGCTTGAATGTCACCAACGATCAAGTTGATATTTTTGCGTTATGACCGCCGTTGGTGTCCTCAGATGACGTTCCAGAAAATCAGCTGCTTGGGAAAGCCAAAACAGATGATTGGGAAACTGTTGGTGTTACCTGGGTCAAAAGCATGAATTGGGATTTTGCGAACTATACATGCCACACAGGTAACAATAATGCAACCTGTGTGACCTGCCGAATGTCGAAATGTGCGCCACCTAGTGATAAGTATGGCTGCGGTAGGACTCGAACCTACAAATCCTTATCTTCTAATAAATGGAAACAAACTCAAAATGTTTTTCTATGGAAGGTGCTGCTCAATGGTAGGTGGAGAGATTATCAATAAGTCACACATAACGATTCTAACGCGTGGGCTGTTCGATGTTTTGTTTTCGATTTATTGGTAGTATTGATTTAAAGCAAAAGCGGGGTAATATTGGAAACCCCCAGTGTCCGTGCCAGACTGCAGACCAGTCTCTCGCCGATCACAAATTATGAGAGCGTCACGGAATATAAACGCGGGAGGGGGGAGGGTTAAATGCAACCTATAAAAGCCACGTCGTAATCCCTGACCAGCGTTCACCAGATCGTATCCTCAAGAGACCCCGCGAACTGCGTATTTCTCAACACATAATCTGACATTGGGCGCACGTTGCTATACTTTTATAGATGACCAAATAGCTGATATGAAATGAATTTTTTTATTAACAAAAGGAATGACTTAACTATTTTCGTGGGCGGAAAGTTTCGGAAGAATAATTTTTCGAAATCATCTTTAAAATCCAGGACAAGTGGTCGGTTTGAGCCAGGGGCACAAGGGGATAAACAAACCCTAACCATCCACACCACTCCCAACTCCCCAGGGCATCACCGGCCAGAGAGCAGCGAGCATGATCCGAGTTTTGGTTTTTATAGGTGAGGAATGAAAACGTCAAGTGGCACTTGGCCCCCCAAATAACGACCGATAAAACATTAATAAAAATAGGGAGTTTACTCGGGACCGGCATTCCGTCGTCGCGGGGGCGCTGGCGAACAATATCCGTCGTTACGACTCGTCCCATATACATGAAATGCCGGTGTTAGAAGTAAACGCCGACCACTGGAAATGGTCCGTGTACTCGGACAGCGCGGACAACTCATGGATAAGCCAGAACCAGGTGACGTCATTCCCGCTGACGTCGGCGCGTAGACGTTGGGCTCGCACCCGTGACCGATTGTTGACACTGGGGCGCTGGTCAACGGATTCCAGGCATTTACACCCGAACCGAAAACGTGAGGTGAAACAACCACCCCACCGCCACCACCACTAACCCTCTGTTCGCGACAAAACAAATAACTCGGCTCGACGAATTCAATCTGTGCAAACGAATTGCCGGAGCAGTACACGCGTATACGGAATTCAAACTCGACAATAAAGTTCCAAGTCCCTCTATAAACCAATAAATGTATTGGCAATATAGTATAACTTGAATATAGTAAACATGTAAAAATGTACAGAAGTATGTATCGACTAGATATACGGCTCGATTCGCCTAGTTGATTGCGCCTACAACAACATTCGATCAACACTGAATAAAACAAAGACGAGAGTAAACCCCCTCGCATTGTTGAAAAGACTTTCAATTTTTTTTTTTAGAACAATTGCTCGCAGTGTTGACGCGCAGTTACAGTTGCCCAAACCGCAATCCACGAACAGAAAACGACTAACGGCGTTTCGAAGCTTAAAATAAATGTGGACGGGAGTGGGTGTGTGTGCTCACATTTTATATTAAGCCCCGACCAATATGCTAGTCCGTCCATTATAGAATGACTACAAGAATGTAATGAGCACCAAAACGACTAACGGCGCATGCGTCATAAACATTATGGAGGAAAGATGGAGCGGAGAGGATGCAGAGGACACGAGCCATAATGGCGGATCGGCGTTGGAAACCGGGGAAGGGGAAAGATGGGTAGATACAAACGAACGCAGCGCCACGCAGCCATCCTCTTGAGCGCGTGTGCGACTTCAGGTAGAAACAAAATCGATTTTCATCAAATTCATTTCATGATCGTCGTCAAAATTCTCTTAGCAAATTGATCAAAATCCAGAAATTATATAAAACGTACGGAGAATATCATTATTTATAAGAAATTATGTAATAACCATGGTTATTCTTATAGTTATTGGTAAAATTAAAATAAAGATTTCAGATAACTACAGATAACAATGATGTATAGACGGTACTTGAATATACTCAAATTATGATAACAAAGCGAAAGTTGCAAATAAGATAACATTTAGTTATTTTATAAATTTGGATTTTATTTGCAAATGCTAGTTGATCGATCTCATGCATTATCATATGACATACATACTAAAATGACAATGGCAATGTGGTCACAGGATTGAAAGCGTCACACGCGAAAATGAAAGGAACTAAATAAAATAATCGAACTAATGGCGATAAAAATGTAACCCGAAAGTGTCTAATAGTAAAAGACACTTAAATTCATCAGGTACAGTCAAATTTAACAGAGAAAAACACGAGCTTTCGAACTAAGTTTCATAGAAAAATCTCATCCATGGCCATATAAAACCAACTATCTTTAGTTGTGGGTGGCGGGCCTGCGGAGGAATAATAGATCACGGTGCGGCAATATTAGCAGGCGAAATCGTACGAGGAGTTCGAAAAGCGAAAAGCGAGTCCCGGTCGAAACAGACAACATCTGCCTCCACTCAACGTGACAACGACAAGCGTCATTACCACTTTTCGCCATGATGAGTATTTGATGGACTATTTTTTTCGCCGTTTTCCAATTTCGTAATCAAAACTGGGCCCGAGCATTGCGCGTGTCGCTGTGCCCGCATACACATACACACACACACACCGAAACCCGGTCGGTGGAAATGATGGCTATATATTGGCGGTGGCGGCATATGCGCCGGCATCGAGAACGGTCGATAAGCCATGTTTTTTGGCATATCGCGGTACCGGGGGAAGGGAGGGAGCAATTCGATGATGCAATATTCGAAGCTCACCACGACAACATTTTTTTCCTCTGGGTGCGTCGCATCGCCATCGTAAGAAAGGAAACTAGAAAGAACCCTGAGAAATCAGATCAAAATTTCAAAAATTATCACTAATATTTATATCACGACAACCACACAAAGTCATCGTTAACTACTATCTTTCAAAGAAACATTCAGAAAATAAATTAATTTTAAAAATTGTATTCGAGAATTTTGCAGACTATATTTTTTCACATTTTAAATTAAAACTCAATCCGAACCAAAACATTTTTATCCATGTTTAATCAGCATAATGTAAAAGTCATTAATTTGATTTCACAGCTATAGAGGAGAATGCACCTTTATCACAGATGATATTCAATATTACGACAATGAGTGTCAAGCGGCAGCAATAACTGTCAAAATGTTTGCAAGTTTTCCCCAGACAAAATTACATTACAGTCTAATTTTTAAAATATGTTCTACAATTTGATTGTATAAAATATTATTACACTATGCAGCAATGCCCAAACAGCCCGTAAGGGCCAAATGCGACAGTCAAGTGTTTAAAAGCCTTGTTACCTTGGTGGCTCGTAATGGCACTTGTTGGTACGCCACACTTCGCGAGATGAACAGGTGCTGCCACCTGCCATCAAAGTCAATCAAGGGCAGCCATTCACCTCAGTTCTACAGTTGGCCCATACGGGAGCGCACACTCACGCACATGCCCGGCTGGGACAGTAACAGATCGCAGCAGTCCATAATCGTTAGGACACCTGAATGAATGCTGGCGAAAATATGTCATGTGCTCGGACTGGAACCAGCAATCCAAGAATCAAGTACAATCCCGCTAAAAGAGCCAAAAGAGCTGACCGCCAAAAGAGCACCAAAAATAAGAATCCACTATGGGAAGTATCATATACCACCTATTAAGTTATAGGCTTATTGTATGTACACAGGTGAGTACAGGTGCAGGTGCAAGTAACGAGGACCAGAGGTAGCTTCCATACCCCTCACCGAAATTTTGGCAGTATAGAGAAAATAGCCCAGAAAGGAATAGAAATGTCGAAATTTGAGATAATGGAGGATGAAGAAAAATAAAATAGGGTGGAGGCAAAGAGTGGGGATGAATTAGGTGGACGTGAAAAGACGGATAGGGGGAAATAAAAGCAGGGGTGAAGATGAAAATACGACGGGTTCAGAGGAGCACGAAGAGGATCCTGAACAGAGGAAGATGCCCCGAAAAGGAGGACTCACGCAAGTGAGATGTGTTCCCCAAGCCCACCACTCGATGGCGCCACCGTATTGGATGTTATTAGCTTTTTGATGATGAACATCCATAACTCTCACGACGAAATTCGGGTAATGAAGATAAGCGATATTGTTTCCGTTGCAAATAAGACCCGAAAAACCCGAAGAACAAAAAAAAAATGATTTCACACACATTTTCAGGAGTAAAGACCGGTCAGTCGATGATTTCTGCATTTAATATCCCAAAGACAAGATCTCGGCAAAGTTCTAGAAACGCTTCCCGAATTTTCAACTCCATTTTATTGAAGGAAAAAACTAAACTTTCAAAAGAAAAAGAGAAAACAAGTTGAATTACATGTTCAACGACACGTTATATTCTGATACTACAGGTGCACCAGCATTGAGACCGGTCCCGTAGGAACAGGTCACCCGACAGGCAACCCCAATAATGGAGAGAGAATCCAGGAGGAGCAATTCGATACATTTCATTCAAAAGAAATTCAAAGGGAGAAATATGGTCGTCTAGTTTTATGAAAGGGACAGGAAAAAAATAATGAAAATCAATTCAACCGAGAATCTTGAAATTCGATCGTGACGAACGAAACCCTCGTCTTCAGGAAAACATTCTTTTGGAAGATGACTGTCGTAACTAACCTCTTACTCACGACTACGTGTTTCTCGATTTTTGGCGTCCCCCACAATATCGAACATTGGCTTAAAGCTCTTGTAACATGCGGGGGATGTAAATACGAAAGAGCATCCTCGCCAACAAGAGAATAGGCCGCGCACCCACACTCAATGGGACAGGTACAATTGGAAATGGATTATTTCTTCGCGAAAAGCACAGATGAGTAATAAAAACAGGTGCCAAATTATTCGATGTGCGAGGTCAACCCAAGTCAAAATGGCTAACTACTCTGTATGAATACACCGAACAAGTACAGTATTTACAATTTACAATTTACAATTTGTACCCACAAGCAGCCCCCAAGAGAGGGGCCTATGGCGGGGGTCGAACGAC
>JAQGBY010000545.1:0-42337 GCA_034698785.1 Mycogona germanica | reverse complement strand
CCTCTAACGATTCCCATTCCAATATTGACAGCATATCCGTCACACTATCCAATCGACCAAATCTACCGCTAACAAATACCGGTCAAATAATAAAAAGATGGCTGTGCCGTCCTGCATTAGAACTACAATATGTACCGATGAATGATGAGTGGAATGCTGGACGCAAAACCAAAATGGCGATAGACACGTGTGGCCGAAACCCAACACAAAAAGACCGTCGGTAGAGAGTCTTAAGGCGTCTAGCTATCTTTGTCATCACCTATCATTATCGAAGTTGACAACTTGACATTAATGGCGTGTGGCACCGACCCAGGGATGAGTGGTTAATATGTATTTTTATTTTCTATTGTATTCATTTCCGGTTATCATTTCCGGAAATCATGTATATCATTTCCGGTTTCGCCCGTCACTTGTAAAGATATAAATGTTACCTTATTTTCCACGTGAAACTGCCGAAGTGATGCTCGAGTAGTTCAATAACTGAAATAATAATGAATGTATAATTTAGATTGCGGCCGAACACAACTGGAGTCCATTATCAAACGTTAAAAATATATCCACGCGATTCCGACGCGAATTCCACGTAACCACCACGTGTCGTGAAAATAGTTACCTGAACAAAAGAGTATCTCGAACTGTGAGTGAAGGGCTACCGAAAACCAAAGTGATGCTCGAGTAGTTCAATAACTGAAATAATAATGAATGTATAATTTAGGTTGCGGCCGAACACAACTGGAGTCCATTAACCATTACCGAAGAATATCCACGCGACTTACAAAAGAATATTCTCGGGGATCTATAGCAGACGAAATTGCTGCTCTGCGAGCAGGTTGCACGCTACCGCACGCAGAACGAAAATACGATTGTTTTTGGTCACTCAGAACCAATTACGACGTTACAAACATCGTAGGCCTTGAAAAGTGCTGCTAAAGAGGTGTCGAGTGGTTAGCGTGATTTCGATTCAGAGTTCCGAATGACACCTTCGGAATTTTTAGAGCGAGAGAGAGAAATTCCATCGCATTCCTTTCGGAATGGAAATAAATTACGATATCTGCAGGACACGTTAAAGATACCTTTCCTAGTGTCGGAAAGTAGCGTAAGTGGCGCTCCACATTGCCGACTGATGTCAACAAGGCTGGACTGTTGGTGATTCTGCTCTCGGTCAAACTGGAATTAAATCAGGCCCTGAGTTAAGATCGATGGAAAATATTACAGGAATGAATTTTTGACCAAAAAACTTCAACTCCAAAAAACATGCGACAAATCTCGTTTTTTCACATTTTTCAACGATCGCCCGCTCAACAAACAAAGCCCGCTCACCGTGATCGAAAAACAGTTCAACTGCTGCAATGGGAAAACGCCGCAGTTTGTCGAACCCAACCACTGACCATGAAACAAGTCTGGACTTGAATCCAGTGGACTACAAAATTTTGGGGAAAATATTGATGACTTGAAACTACGAATTAAGAGGGGGGTGGAGTGCACTAGTCCAGCGCATAATCCATAATCGATTTGTCAATTAAAGAATGGCGCGTTAGATTTAGGGCTTGTGTCAAGGCCCACCGGAGAACACTTTGAGCACATTTTCTAGTTAATTTTTATTCATACCCAATTGCTCTATGTAGGCTTTTGACTTTTTATAGGGGGGTGCTATTTTTTATGACTAAGTGTAGTTTTTCTTTTCTTAAAATTTGTCCCGATTTGCGATGAAATTATAATCATGTGAAATTTCTAGGATACACATTTGTATAAATCGTAAAATTTTACTCAATATTTCTTTATTGATTTATTTTTTTCACCATGCGCTCAATTGTGATTTACTTTGGTTTTATCGATCTGTAATTGTAGACTACGCCAGCGACAGTGACAGCGACGTTGAATTGATGAATGTCGATCAGGTATGGAAGGGAAATGCCGAGAGCGATGCCGAGAGCATAGACAGCGAGCACGACGAGCCATTGAAGTGAGTTGCTTTCCGTTAAATGTTTACTTCTGAAACTTATTCACATTCTTGTTGTCGCGAGTGCTGATTAAAAACTGAATTTAATTGTTACACTCACTTTACAGGCACGCCGGTGTTTACACTACCGAAGAAGTGACGCTAATTACTAGAGATAAGCTCATTCGCTTACAATCCCTCTACATCGAGCAATTCAAACGACTTCAGCACGTCCTGCGCGAGAGACGTCGGAAATACTTGCAGAGCATGAAACAGGAGAGAGAAAGTCAGGGTTAGTAACTTTTTAAGAAAAGTGCACACGTAATTTTGAAGCTTTTTATAACACTGTAGAAACGGTTCACTAGAATTCTCATTTTAAGAGAAGTGTAAAAAAAATCCCCTCATGGTGCTCAGTCACTATGCGAGGGGAACGACCAGTACCCCGGGTTCGAAATTTTCGAGAGCCCACGCTGGAAACGAACCCGGGACCGCCGAGCCACAGTCAGTCGCTAAACCAACTGGGCTACGACGGGTCGTACTTTTTTCTAGTTATACTTCGTACGTTTTAAGCATAAGAAAAGGCTAGATGCGAAAAACGATAAGATTTGTATTTGTGAATACTTCAAATTCTTGCTTTGAGTTCGTTATATATAATCGGTGAGAATTTAAAGAAAAAATTTTTTTTTGTTTGTCAAGATTTCGATTTGTAATACCGAGAGAATACTTTTCAACAGGATTCACAAAATATCACTTCTATTGGTTTTTTTTACCTGATTTATAACGAATAATTCGTTATATTCTGCTAGCATTTCCACGTACGACTCGTCGTAACCCAGTCGGTATTGCGACTGACTGTGGCTCGGCGGTCCCGGGTTCGATTCCCGGCGTGGGCTATCGATAGTTTCGATCCCGGGGTACTGGTGAAATTGTGCCAATGGCATAGTGCCTAAGCACCAAGTGGGGTACAGAAACGCCTGTAGTGAAGCGACTGCAGTGATAGGAAATAAAAAATAGCATTTTGAGCAAAAATAGCATAGCTTTAGGAAGCTAGCTCCAAACATTCCTAGCATTGCCCTTTATTTACAGATTTCACATTATTTCACCTGACAAATTGGATTAAGAAAACAGTATTCATTTTTTTATTTGCAGTTGCAGTCTATGGCGTACCTCGAGGCACTTTGAAAGAATACAACCAATACAAGAAGTTGAAATATCTTCTTCGGTACCATCGCCTGAATGGAACAGATAGGCTTCTGCACCACCAGTCGAAAGAGAAGCGAAAGGCTTTGAGCGAGGGAGCAAACTACAAACCTCCTGCCATTTCTAAATGTATTCACCAAGAGAAAGACAGAAAATGTGGTCAGCGTGTCATTCCCTGCAGCAAGTACTGTTCGAAGCGTATCCTTTGCATAAACAAAGCATGGCGGTATGTCCAAAAGGACATAGAACACCCTTTGCATCTTAAAATATGCCCCGTTTGCACTCAAGAATGTTGTCTGTCAATTTTAACTCGAATTTAATATAAATTTAAAGTAAACTCTCGTATTGGAATCTCTAGATTTGGAAAATAAAGTAAAAAGCGTTAAAAACGCATGGAATAATGACTGAGGCGATCAATTTTTTTTTCGAAAGTTACTGCATTTTAATATTTGGAAAGAACAATTTCTGGTTTCGAATTGTGAAGTTTTGACTTCTGTCAAAACCCCACTATGTTTATTAGTGTTATATTTATTTTGCATTGCTGACTTAGTGTGATAGATGAAAAGCTAACTTTTTGCCACTGTTCCTTAACTTCAGAGGTACAGATATTTTAGATGACCCAATCCAGGTGCTCTATCGACCTTGCAGCGGCCAAGAAGGCCTCTGTCCCGTACCTATAATTCCTGTTGCTGATATGGGTGCCTGTCTATACCACTGTACAGTACCACCAATGCCACTCCCTGTTCCTCTCGAAAATCCATTGGTGAGATTCAGTGTGCCTGTGTCTTGTGAATCATCATTTGGGTAGCGCCTTTATGTTGTTTTTCCTACAATTCGTTAACTTTTTTATATTTGGTGCATTTCTCAAATTATTTAGCATCATTTTTATGCATGTTTTAAAATATTATAAATGTAAAATGTACACAAACTTTTAAAGTTACAAAATCCAAGGCTATATTTGTTTATTTTACGATAAGAAACTTGTGTTGATAGTTTCGGGTTTTTCTGGGCTCCATGATGTTCACATAGGCATTAAATAGTTTAATCTATTGTTCGATCATTACTTTTGTTTCTATTTCGTAAAGGTTCTTTATAAGGTTTTTTAAATTTTGTGTTGATAAGATCTGAAAGCCAAAAAGAAAATCCAACGCAGGCTGGATAAACTAGCGATCGATTTCATGTTTCACCCTTCATAGTCAAATGGTGTACTCCATATTTTGGGTTTTCTTGTAGTGTCAAAAAAGGTTTATACAATGAATACAAATTTTGGAATAACAGTATCGATGACGTCCTCCTGAGAAAAATGCTAAAACTGGTTGATTTATCTGGAATTTTTATCACAAATTTAGATTAAAGTGACTGATTCTTAAAAATTCTGACACTCAAACCTTCTGCGTGGACCGGCGCAGTAATGCGTAACAGGAAAGTGGCAGAGCTTAAGTTTTTCAATATAGCGTCATAGGAGGTTATAGGTCAATTAATTTTCAATTTGAGGAAACTAATTATTTTTCTTCATAGTTATGTGTCATGAAGGGTTGATCATTTGTCGATGGCTAGTCAGCGATGTGACTGTTCTAACATATGTCATTATTGTGAAATGTGTGATTAATGTTAAACCTAGTTAACTAATTTTATATAGTGCAAGGCTAGCACAAGCAACTCTGGCCTCGACGACCAGCCAAAACCACAGGATCTTTGCAGAATGCAGTCGTCTGATTTCGGAGCTCACCTCCCGTCCCAAAATCGATGCTCTCCAAACGTGGAACCTCCTTCGTCGAGCGGGAGCAGGGGTTTCACGAGTGGACTATCTGCCGCCGCTTCAAAAGATCTGTGGAATACACACTTGGTGTCGCCAGAGTCGAAACTTCGCGAGGAACTGGAGTCTATTGACTTGACTCCTGGTGACCTGCCACCCGAACAACTATTGGCAACCAACTAGAAAATTTCCACATTCGTGTTAGTAGCTCGAGTCATATGTCATATTCCTTTTCTTAGTTGTGAGAGATAAAATTTTCTTACATAAAAATAAAGTTTATTTGTATTTTCTTTGTGAAACAGGGTAGTTGGTTCTCTCATTGCTCCATTTTAGAAATTTGGTTAATGATGTCTAATCGGATATTTAATCCAAATAAATTAGTGTTGATCAAAGCGTTTAATTTTCAAAATTTATTCGATTTTTTTAGAATGAATTTTCTTTTGTATCTCGCTGCAAATTGCAGTTTCCAAAAATCTAGAGATTAAATATAAAAATGGTCAACTAGATTGCGATGGTAATAAAATAGTTGATTATGTTAGGACACTTTTAATCAGTCAGGTACTGTAACTTACATTTTCTTTAGAAGTTAACAAAAAATTCAATGTGCCCCGCCACGCCCTCGATAGCGCCTATGGTCTTCCGGCAATGTGTAGGGCGCTTTCGCTGGCGTACGTGCGCTTAATGGCGCTTCTGCCATCAGCTATTGGATTATGCAGTTGCCATGGTTACCCCCGCATATCTCACATGTGGCACAGCATCCGAGCTGCTGAATGATAGCGTAATCGATTTAGCGGATAGCGACTATTGGATCAAAGCGCTCCGACTGAGCGGAGTCGAGTGTTACGCAGATGGCAAAATACATGTGAAACGGCACACCTGATCCTCGAGTTAGCTCGCGCGTGCAGCAAGCAGAAGGCGTGTTCCAAACCCAGAAGAGAGAAACCTTGACTCGGGTTATTTCGTCATCATTCGCTGCATTTGTGAAAGGCCAAAGTGCTGCTTACATTTTCAATCGTCACCTGTCCTTAGTCGAAACACTGTGTGTGATCCTGCTAGTCACTCTCGTCCACCATCACGCTTCTTCGAACCGTAAAACGCGGGTCTAGTTTTCAAATTTCCGAACGAAGTTGGGCCTTTATTGTTCCAGTGCAAATTTTCACGCACGCACAAAATGTCGAACGCTAAAGGAAACACCGGCGACAAGGGGTGAGTCTAAAATCGATTACTTTCCTATGTAACATCAATCGTTAAATTCCAAGATTATTATGACATCAAACCTACAAAAATGAGTGTGTCCGTTCTCATAGCATTGCTTGTGAGTTATTGATTTCCGGTTTTTTTTCGTTTTTATATATTCTGAAAATTTCCAGAGCTGTATGGTATCCTGCTATGTGGTAAATATTTTTAACTGTAGTTTTTAATAACCAAACCAGAAACCAAATATATGTTTTATTTTATTTTTTATGAATCCTTTATTTGTGTTTTTCAAAGTTTAAAAAGAATTGAAATCACTCGTTTGGAATGCTCGTTTTTGCTCAGATGTGTACGTTTTGTTTGGCTAAGCAAAGTATGTTCCATATATTTCATATGTTGTATGTCTTGCGTGACCTCTCCACAACCTTCAGCATATTTGTGATTTAAAAAAATGTTTGTAAAAACCGTTCACCGTTTATTGAACATCATATAACCCCCATTTGTCCAGAGTTTCATCGAGAAAAAATGTGATACTGTGAATTGTTGAAGTCACTTGAATTATAATATTCATTTGAAGCATAACAACAAAAAACAACAACATAACAAAATATTGATTAGTTTATTTTTGGGGGGCGTAATGAAATATTTAAAACCGGACTGTAACGAATATACAGACGCCTACTAGAATTTTTTCGTAGAAGGAACGCCGCCATTTTGATTGCACTTGTGTCGAATAGGAACATCGATTGATTACGACTAGTTATATGTTGTGCTGTCATTCGTTGTTGAATTATCTGAAAAGGAAGCGCACCTGGGAATGTGATTCAAAAACGAAATATGATTAAATCAAATATCGTACTACCATGATCACATAAAATGGAGAGCGACCTTTCAGGTACAGTATTGTTCAACATTCAAGCAGTAAGCTCATACGATTTTATTTTACAACCGCGTATTTATTTGGCGCTAGCTGCGCATTTCTTGGCTCCATTCCAATCGGTTTACTTTTTTCTGATCCGTAATTCGACATTGTACAGGAATATTCCTGTTTCCGCTGCTCAATGCCAGGCAGTGCTACATACATACCCGTGCGTCAGACATAGTGTGTGTCTAAAGCCGATGACGTATTCGGTGAGGGCGACGATGGATGGCTGGAGGCTATTTTGTCTGCGATGGGGAGAGGAGGGGATATTAAATGGTTGCATTTGTATGGGATAGAGATACATCAAATCCCGAGCCGGCAGTAGGAGTCTTTGAAATGTCCTAGTTATGAGGGGTCTTAAGACATTTGACTGTGGGCTATTTCGCGAGAAACACATTCAACGTGGGAAGAGAATCGTGTTCAGCCTCAGAACAAGTTTCTGAATAATCGTTTTGTAATTGTGGGTTAGTGTCATGATAAGTAGATTCGAGATTTTTTTTCAATTCAAGGGTAAATTGATGATGTAATGCAAATTTCAATAAGAGGATTGCCATGTTCAGTTCCCAAAAAAAATTTCTTTAGTGGAGTTACATCCTATTAAGGTTGACGGTTTTTTTAAAATTATTTTATAATTTTATTGAAAACATCAAGCTAAAATATCATTAAAAATTATTTAGCAATTTTCTAAAAAGCCCAAAATAACATGTTTGCATTTTATCATGCCAATTACAAAATTATTTATTTTTGACTTTCAACTGGATTTTATACCTTATTTATATCTTATTTAAGTCATTCAGTCAAAACAATTTCAACTTTTTAAAATAAATTATTAACTAATTTGCGTCGAGATTAAGAATTCAATTATGTGATCCACAAATATTTTATTCCAGATTATTTATTTGGAAAACAAAATTATAAAATAATAATTTAAGAGGGTTCGTGAAGGCGCATCAGATAAAAAAGGTCGTTGAAGTCAAAAAACTATTGTTAGTTTGTTTGGCCGGCTGCCCAAATTTCAAGTTTTCCATTGCTCCTGTCTGGTTGCCTACTTTACGCAGTTTCGACATTCGAGATTGTCTACGAGTATAGTCACATATCCGGATCGGTCCATATTTAGTTCAGCGTTATTTTATGGGTCCGGAGGCTTCGGTTTCGTTATCCATTGAGATTTTGTAGACATGTGGTCCTGTGGTGGTTTAGTCGAGCGAGTCAGCTCCAAATTCGTGTACCGTCAGCTTGTTTAAAATCCAGCACGCGTAAGATGTTTTAAGAAATATCTCGTCTACATCAATTGAAAGAACTGCTGTATGTTGATGTATGACATTTTTCGGAAGTCAAAATACTCGCGCCAAACACTAATTAGACCTTGTCATGCGGTTTATGATGCTAATTTATACGATTCCATCTGACGTGCCGTCTATTACATGTGCATCTCGTGTTGATGTTAGTTCAACACCAAAACGTGATTCACAATTTTTAATTTTTTAATGGTACGCATCTCATCTGTAGAGCATCTCATGCAAGAAATATAAGAGTTCTAAGAACTTCAACTGACATTACTCTGTGCACTAAATTAACAAGACTGAAACGAACCATCAGTGAAAATTAAGGCCATCTACTCATAATTACATGCACAAGTACGTGATGTCACAATCACATTATTTGATGTTCTAGAATTTTGTAAACATCGGATCGTACTCTAAAACTGAACCTGTTATCTGCTCAGTTATCTGCGAAAAGCTATATATTAAATTGAACCAGTTGCAACCATTAAAATATATTATTATTAAATTAGGTCAAGAAATTTATCTTCAACAATTCAAACTCAATCATTATTGAATTTTCTAAAAATATATATAGTACCTTGAATAATGGTGTCAAGTGAAAAGAAGAAGCTTATTCTTTTCGGCTGGAATTTAAATTGTTTCGACTAAATTTCCATCTCCATCTCCATCAGGTGGTCTCAGGTGGATGACTATATCCCCTATAATCGATTCGTTTCATCTGCCGTTCATTTTCCTGTTTGATTTTGCTCCGGGGCTACGTGCCTTATCGCTTTGTGATCTGTTTACCTTCATCCTGCAACCGCCATATATTATCCGGTTTACGCGACTTTGGACATACATATATAGTAAGTGAGGCGGCCTTATTGCGAATTGGCTCGGATGAGACTTTACTTACCGTGAATTATTCGAAATCCTGTTTACACCCGATTCATAAGCGATTCCGCCGCGTGTGACGTAGATCTGTTGGACGTGTGTGTTGGTGACGTTTCCTACTTGATGAATGATGCATGAGGTTGCATAATCTCCAAATTTGAAAGATTTTGATTGAGTCACTCGAGTTTGATCACTTTGACACCGGCTAAGTTTATGTTCAAAATCTAAAATACGTCAATATGGCCTTCGCAAAGTTAGCTTTTATTTATTTTTGAACATTTTGTTGAATTGAGAAAAATATATAAACAATATCTTATTAAACCTTTATGATTAATTATGAATATTATTTATGAGAGAAAATAAGAAAATTCAAAATTGCACTATCTTTAAATTATATCCAATTTCCTGGAACATTTTTTCGTATTGAAACTTTGTTCAGATTTAAACATTCTGAATCGACGTATTTACAAACTTATCCATATACAGTCGCGAGGCAAAAGTATTGGTGGGATCCTTACTTGGGGGTCTTCAGAAAAATCCTTTATTGCTATGCATTTTTGGCATAATTAAGGTCACTGTATCTATCCCCTGTCGAATTCAAAAATTCAAATTTCGATTTTCAAATTTCCCGCCAGACATTTTGCGCCTTGCCGGTGGGTGGCGCTTGCCGATTATCGTTGCAAAACGTAGTATACTAAAAAAAAATTATGTGCGAAACGACTTCTTTACGAGTTTCTAAGTAAATGATCCAAGCAAAGCACCGGACTAATGCCTTCACAGTAAACTGAAGTTTCATGACGTTAAATAGTCTCGGTTTCGGCTATCTTTGGCAAAAGATGCTTCAGTTCCCCTATAGTCCATCCTTTGACATATTTTTGTGAAGACGAAGATATTTCATCGCAATTTTATCTTTAGTGAACGACATTTTTGCAGGTGAGCTGAGCATGTTATGCATTGCAGCAGTAATCGGCAATCGCCACAGGCAAGGCGCAAAATTATTGATGAGAAATTTGAAAATTAAATTGAGGATACAGTTGTCTTAATTATGACCAAATTTCATCAAAATTGGGTTATTTTCGTCCGACTTATTACATTTTTTAAAACGGGGACTAATATTTCTGTCTCGCCTAAATTGACACAACAAAATTAAAGAGCTGTAAAAAAGTTTTTAATGAATTAATAATTATTTGAATATTTGCGAGAATCTTTTAAAATCTCAACTAGTTCGTGAATTGCCGTAAAAAAGCATGAGCTCTTACCTGCTCAGAAATCCTGCTTCCAGTTCAGTTTACCTATGTTTGTTCATGGATATATAATATATTGTATAAACAGGCATGTTAGTGCATCTGTTGCTAAGGTTATACCTGTAAATGTTGAGCCGCGCGCGCGCAGCTGAAGCTCGACAATGATGTAGGCTCACCATGATTAGAAACAGATGTGTGTGCTTGCTACTAAAAAGTATATACTGTGTATTAGCGACGCTCGTTTTCCTAAGCCTGGGCTAGGCAAAATTACCAGGTCGCCTCCGGGGGGGGGGGTTTAAGGCGAACACGCTGGTGGACCTCCTTAACAAATATCTCAGAGACGCTCGTTTTTGGTAGTTGTACCTCCTGCTTCATTTGCCGAGCTCCTCCGAATGTCTGAACTGTAGCTCTCTTGAGCACATAAAATTGATAATTAAAAAATAGTTTTTAAAAAAGTAATTGGGTTCTCGAGGCAAATTCAAATACAAAAGATGATTTAACGCAATGATTTTTTGTAAAAGTATTTATTTTTTAACTGAATAGCTTCCTGTATCGTTTACAAATGTTCTTGGAAAGAAAAAAAATCATTCACAATATTAACAAGAGATGCACAACGATCTACCAGAAAATCTCTCTGGAAACAGTAAACAACGTTGATCAACGATGTTTACTGTTTCACGTAATCTACAGAATGTTGGATCTAGTTATTTACCAATCTTCACTCATTTTGCAAGGATAGACTGTTGTGCGGCTGCTGTTTTAGGAGTTTTTTCCGCTTCTATGATGATACATGGTAGGACATGATGTGTACCAGATAATTCCGAAACCTTTCACATTTCCATTTCCTCTGTCGACATCCCCCACCCCCCGGGGGGCTCGTTTCAACCGCTGCTGACCGACAGTTATGTGGCTACCCGCGGACTTTCCATCCAGGCCATCGTTGATGAGCAAAGAAATTCAGTGGTGGAAACCAGAAGCCGTTCTCTGTCACAGGCGGTACAACAAAATGCACACATAGAAATCATTTATTGTATTTTACAATATTTGCCTTTCGATCATATATACAGTGAAAACTGCTGAAGACACTACAACGTGAAGCAATCAAAACAAATTGGAAATTGTATTAATATAACCTCTGGGAAACATTATGCCGAAGAAATAGAAGTGCCGATAATAAATTCACCGAAATAAAATCATCAATTGAATAGAAAAAATGCAGTAAATTTAAGAAACCAATAAGCTTTGTCATATTTTTGTCTATTTATGACATGTCCAGTTAAAACTACGTGTAAAGTACATACCACTTTCGGTGTTCCACCATAAAGGTTGTCGTTGTTAATACTTTTCCCCATTAGAAATCGTTGTCAACAACATTACTCCGCTTTCTCGATCCCCGCCGCTCGCGTTGCTGGCTCCGACAACCATGAAGCGGACATTTAATTATCCATCGTCGTCTTTTCATAGAAGACGTAGGCGAACTAATGATCCATCACGTGACTCTCACGCGTTCAACGCATGCGGCGTCCAAACCCCGTATTGATTGGATCCATTGATATATAACTTCTCTCTAGCCAACATATCCGAACTCACTTTACCCATTTCTGATATCCACACATCACCCTTAATGGATCCTGGTCACATTTTTAAAAAGTTTGTAAAATATTATGGGCACATGCGTGTACGCACTTTTGTTTCGTGTGAAGTCAAAAATAGAACGGTGTACTGGATTTACAAACAATTGAGATCAAAGTAGCTTAAATATATTTATCCTGCTAAACGTTCTCATGTGAGATATCCATATAGTTGTACATTACTGTATTGTTAAAAGAAACAGTTATGTTCTATTTTTGTTAATTTTTCTACGACACACAGGAGACTGATTTTTAGGTTAATTCAAATACCAAAAGTACTAGACTTTTTGGGTAGGGTTTTTGTTATTCAAGACTTTTGAGTAATCATAAATCATAATCAAAGCATAATCAAGATTCGTTAGGATTTTTCCGTGAATGCCAATATGGCAACAGATAAATGAATTCCATTTCGCACATTTGAGATTCGAACGCGCATTAACAAACAAATGCTAATTAAGAAATCAGGATAATTGACTTTCATCGCGGTGACGCAATATAGGATGATGGTGACATGGCACAATTTATCCATGCAATTATTTGAAATAGTTGGGCGTGTTGTTTGCATACTCTTGCGAACTCAATTTTACCACTACTGATTATGTAAAAGATAATAAAGCTTAAAAGCAGACAAGTTGTATTTATTAAAATCGTAGATTTTATTTGGAAATCTATCAAGGTTTTCCGGATACAAATATAGAAGGTTCGTTCTGCAAACGCCAAGAGTAGATTTATATTTTAATCAACCAAAACAGCTTTACCTAAGTTAACGATACCTAATGACATCATTACCCACTAATTCCGATATACTCGGATTAGTCTTACCTTACTTAATGGGTTTCACTTTCTTTCTATATCTATGGCTATTTTATTTGTAATAGTCTATGGTGGTTGGTTGCATTTTCTTTTAAGATTACAGTCCAGTCTAGTGGCAGCAGACATTTTGCTGTTGTTGGGATTCCTCCATATACGAGCTTAGCCCACACACGTTAGCCATACTTTTGCGAAAATTGGATTATGTTCGCTCATATTTTCATTCATGTTGTGTTTGTTGAATAGACTTTGCGTTCGATACGAATGACGACAATATTTTTCATTTGTGCGCTCTGCTGAATATGCAGCTCACATTTTATATGAAAGGCGACAAACATGCTGCCGCCGCAAATATCGAACAGCTGTGTTTGAATGCAATTCGATTTGTAAATGCGAAAATATTATCTATTTGGAATGTACCGCTGATTGGTTGCCACATATAATAGGTGATTGAGCACCATTTCAAAAATAGAATCATCAAAATATTTTCTAGCGATTTCATAATTATCATGCGCTAATAATAACATGCACATGCTACATGGTGCTAAAAAAAGAGGATGTGTGCTATCAAAATATATATTTCAAAGTTAGCAAATGGAATAATTTTGTTTTCTAAAATTTAGGTTCAAAACACTTTTCTAATTTATCGGTTGCGAGTCCAGTCCAGTTTATACTACAATCATTTACTATTCAATGTAACAATTTTCTTTGAAATTAACTTGCGCGTATTTTACATCACGGTGAAGAGTTTGGTGCCAGCAGGCTATACGCCATGCTCGTCTCTGCCTACTAATGCGCTCGCTCATTGAGTAAAACAAGAAATAGCCGCCAACTCCAAATTAAGACCGTCTCGGTATAGTTGGCTGCGTTTAATATAAATAGTTTACTGAGGCTGCCAAGGTGCCTTTCCAGGTGATGGCGCGGTTCTCCTGAATGAGGAATTTCGATTGTCACGCGCCTCAGGCTACAGTATGGCGCACACACCTCTCTCTTTACTCTCCTTTATGGCTTCGTAAGACCCTTGTTTTCATTGAACTGGCACAAGTCGCATTTGGGGAGGGAAGACTCACTAGACGCTATCAGTAAGAAGCTTGCCATCATTGGCTTAACGAGTATATTTCTTATCATTGAATTTTTTTTAAATTCACTAATCAACTGCGATTCTGTACCCCTCTTGGTGCTTAGGCACTATGTGAGGGGCACATTTTCACCAGTACCCTGGGATCGAATAATCGAGAGGGAATCGAACTCGGGACCGCCGAGCCACAGTCAGTCGCAATACCGACTGTGCTTACGACGACGTCTTACAATGACATGACTGCACCAGAGACCCGCGATACTGTACACTGGCAATACGTAGCGTATCATATTTTGAGGGTGTCATCAGAAACTTCATAATATATACAAATGTTTTGCTTATACTTTCGCAAAGTGTAACAATGTTCTACTTTTTTTTTTAATGAAAGAAAAGGAAACCAATTTGCATTAAATCTAAAAACAAGAACAGAATGTTCCAACAAAGAAAAAGAAAACGCTGTGATTTTTATTTCATCATATCTTATATAATAATTCATAGATCACATTGCAATCACCTTCCAAAATTTTGGCTATTCCAATTTTTGTTCGAAAAGTTTTCTTTGGATTTTGGCTGAAAATTGCAGGCGTCACTTTTCGTTCGTTTCAAATGCGCGAAATTTGCTGACATTTGATAGTTACGTGTTTCAGACACTTTCTCGAAACATTTCCGATGAAGATTTTGTTTGATTATTTGGTGATAGTGGAATTAATAGTCATTTCGAAATTTATCGTTGAAAGGATTGAGATTTTATTGTGGTGGTCGCGAATTGGGGTGACCGATCGACGCCGAGAGGCAGTACTCGGTCGAAAACATTGGAGAGCTTTCATCTACTGTAGGTCACCAGAGGTCGGAAACAACTTGAGGGCACATTACAAACATACACTCATACGTACACATGTTTGAAATATTCGCCATATGTCTGAAAACGTTAACCCTGGCTGGTCCAAAAATATTTTAATTTGTCTGTTTTTTTAATAGCACCGTTAAAAATATCTACTTCATTTCGTAATAGATGGGGAGATAAATCTCCAGAAGTGAGACAGACTTGTAGTGCAACGGTCCCTGACTTGATTCTCTGGGCTGGGTGTATTTCATCCCGAGGGTAATGGTCAATATGCGTTTCATGACCAGTCGAGGGACACAGAGAGGGGGCAAAGAATCTCCTGTTGTGCTATTCGTTATTGGCGCAGTTGGATTAAGAAAATAAATGCGTTTCGAAAAACCATAAAAATGTGATCAGTTTTACGCTGCAGATCTCATGAGAATATTTTCCTCGACACTAGAGGCGCCATGATCGAACTTGACGATCACCTTCACGGTTGGCGGCTACAAAAAATAAGGCAAGATGGAGGGAGGCGTGGCTGCGTGAGTAGCGCCTGCAAATGTCATGTGTGCCGTCTAAACTAAACTGTTTGGCAGCGCCAACTTTGACATTGAAGTAAAAAGACACTCCTCTGAAATAATTGACTCAATCGCGTTGCTTGTGACGGTGACGCGTTATTACATGCGGATCTACCTTTGCCAAGAACTGCTTGCGCGTGATTCGAAAGCCAAAATGTCCACAAGTTGGCTCCATTTTAAGTTCCATGAAATTAAAATGGATTGATGGTAACCTGGGTGGTGAATTTGTCTCGTTGGTGAATTGACGATATTTTTAATTTTCTCATGTATAGTTATCTCCTGCCGTTCATTCTCGAAATATGTCCCATTTCTATTTCGCAAAGCGATTTGGGAAAAAATAGCCTCCATTTTTTACATCACAGATGCGAGCAAAATCGAAATAAACCATTAAACTATTAAATTCTTATCGGCAGAGCCGTTTTGTAACAGAAAAAAATTAGGAATTACCAATTTAATCCAAAGTCTCACCTAAAGCAATTATGAGAACATATCATTCGGATAATTACAAGCTGTTATCAACTCGTTGAATTGTTCCAATTATTTTAAATTGCGTTTGATGAACGTAGTCAGAATGGCTTAATTATAGACCACAAGCAATGTGATATTGCTGAGAGTGCCAGCATTTAAATGTTCATCGACTGCGACAAAAAACAATGTTCTCTAAACATTACGCGGATACTTACATGAGTATTTGGCGTTCATTTATGCTTCGGCACAAATGACGCCAAATCAAAGCGGTAATATCCAATGTCAGCCGGATGCACCAATGTATTTGTCTCCATTATGCGGTCACCTGATTCAAATCTATCGATAAGTCTGCAACGATGTCGCTCTTTGGCTTTGCGCAGTGCAATTATATAATCTCAACGTACTCTATTTAAGAGCTATTAATTTTCCTTTAGTTGCCAAATATCACGAGTATATGGACCAATTTGAGCATTTCGTGTTGCATCGCCAAAGTAATAAGCGAACAGATTGTATTCAGTGTTGAAATTTTGGAACCTGACAAATGTTAACTAACATTATTGTTGGGGGAACGAGTTTTGTATAATCAATTTTGAGATGTTTGCATCTCACGTTATTACATAAGAAATACACTGTACTTGCACAATGGCAAACCCAGTACTTGGTACCCCAAGCCAGAAAGTTTTCTGTAGAAATCCAAAATGGCGGGCCAATTTGGATATCTGCTGAATCTACAAAAGTACAAAGATGCTAAACGGAAACTTCGCAGTTAAATATTTCATCATCTTAATTTTCCGAATTCTCGTCAACACTCATTGTGACTCAGTGACGCGTGAGGTGTTGAAAGGACAAATTCATTTACGTCTTCAGTTAAGATTTAGATACACATGAAAACAAGCTGCTATGCAGAAACTATATTTATTAACGAACTCTCTTTTAAACTCTATTTTAAAAATATATTCAATATTATTAAGCGTTGTGTCCAAAGTTTTATAGGTGGATTAGTCAGAAGTCGGCGCCATGTGATTATGTTAAAAGCCTTTTCAGGATTTCATTGAACTGGTGCCAAGAATGTCCAGTCTTAGCCAGTTGAAAGGTCTTCAAGTTTGTGTGACGCATTGGGTTTTGATCGAAAACAGTAACTAGCGAATTCGATAGTTGAACGCACCCAAACTCGATGAACTTTGAATGCCCCAATGAGCACTACGGTTTTTTTTAGAGGAACACAAACGAAAAAATGTGTAAGGAAAGGATTGTTTTATTACCGCCAACGTTGCTGACTTTAGACCGGCAAAGCTTTATTTAGATACGGCATGGTTCACTCTCATGCTCTTTCCGTCGCCTTTCTTCGTTCTAAAAATAAGGATGTAGTATACGCTAATCTTACAACTAACAGTACTGTTAAATGTACACCGCGCTCTGAATGGGATCTATTTTTTGCCCAGTTTCTTCTTAATGTTTGTAAGGCTCAGAATATTGACTGTGTTTGTCTGGTGAATGGATGGTACCGAATACAGTAAATAATGTTCGGATATTAGTGCACTGTACATTTATTAGAAGCTTGAATAATTGCAAACGCGTAAAACTAATATGCAAACTTCATGAATTTTAAAACCAGTTTTAAAAACTGTTGTTTTCAAGCTATAAAACCAAATATTTAAGAAACCAAACGTACGTTAACGTAGATATAATAAAGTTTTAATTTTTTTAATATTGTTAATTCCGTGACAAATTTTTGTGACAATCTTAACAAAATGTCGCTGCTATGTTTACTCGTCTGGCATACAATTTAAATTTAACTATGTTTTTAGACAAGAGTATGCATAGCAAATCCACTAGGAAATCAGATCTATGTCATGGGTAATATTACCCATGAACAAGATCTTACATTATCGATATTGTTTCGTAGCAACGACATCCTGTAGGGCCCGACCGTCTTCAGCTCTTCCCTCAAAATCGATATCCATGGTTCGTTGCATTTGTCTTGACATTCAGCAGCATTGCTGACAGTGCAGATAAATGTCAAGAAATCGACTAAAAATACATGTACTGTCATTGCAAGACGCAAGATGTTCAAGTCTAAAGGGTTAATACAAGCCTCGATAATAAATACAATCATTTTAAAGCGGAGGATTATTATATTTTTGAAACACAACTTGTTTTAAATGATATAACAGTAAAATTCTATAATTTTACTGGTCATTCCCATTTTTAGCTATTAAATAATACATAGGCTCGTTTATAGCAAAATATATTTAAAGTTTCTCAATATGTGCATTATTTCAGGTAGCATTATTACCCAATAGTAATAATACGTCAAATATCCTTTGTACTTCCAAGTTAAAACTTGCAGTCTTGCATGAAACCAGTGGTGAGATTTCCATTTCATTGCGATGATGAAGCAAGAAACTCATGACGAATTTGACTTTCTCTTCTCACAGGTCGGGCCAGTGCATCTTAATTACGTGTATCGTATTCTTCAAGACGAATTTAATTGTCTGTCTGTCTGCATTTAAGCCAATTAAGTTACTGCGCAGTTAGTTGATGTTCATGTAATTTGCACACACCCACATGCATGCAGTAAATATCATTTTTCATTTGACGATTTCATAATTCAATACTATTGAATATTCCTGGTTTGCTTTTTAAAAATAAGTTATTAATTATGGTCGCCAACAAACAAAATTTGTGCAACACGTATTGTTGCCATTAATAAACCGTCTGTCATCTAATTCGAATGTACACCCGGGTGTTCGGTGTACATAAAATAAAATCAATTTATTAGCCGATCAAGATAACTTCCGCATAGAAAAAATACGGACACAAACATCTCGCATGCGATCAGACGTGCTGACAAAAACGTCGTTTTCTTTGTCTTTCAAAACCATCAGCCCTGCTTGATAGCCAGGTAATTGCGACGTTGCTTGACTGGTGAGGTTTGGACGTTGCACGCAAGGCCAGATCGCTGGGAAAATTCGAAACAATGTGTGTATAGATTCCTCATACAAGGGGGCTTATTTCGCGCAGTGATCAAGATTTTAAGATAAGATGGTCACATTTCTTTATTAGTTTAAAGATTCATCATACCAATTTGATGTGACATTGCAACTGTATCAATATATAATTTTTCTTGAATTTCGCGATTGTCTCGAACAAATATATTAAAAAACTACATTTAAATAGATTGAGTTTGTTAAAAAATATTTTAGCAATATACACTCTGTATGTACTTGGAGAGGATAGATCCCGTTTAGCCAATGGGATAATTAGTGTACAAATGTTGAAGTTAGCTCAATTAGGTTAAAGGAATGGACAGACTTAGTGGCATCAGAACCCAGGGGTAAAATCATTTTTTTGAACATCGTATATCTTTATGAGATAAAGTATAGACGGAGAAAGGACAATATGAATCTGGTTTTAAGTCTGAGAGGAAACAAACATGTCGACCTCGCGTCAAGTCATTGAGTGATAACATCTCTTGTGCATGCGTAACTAATTTACCAATCAATAATTTTCGTCCTCGAGAATATAATTGGAATTTAGATTTTAATCTTTGGTTCTGAATGTCACAATGAATTAGAATAAAAAGCACGCATACTTCAGCAGGTGACATTTTTTGCAAATATAAAAATATTAATTCGAGAAAGTTCGTTTGTCCAAAACAAAATTTGTTAGAAGATGGCCAAAAATGTGATAACTGCGCCTTCATTTTTAATTACCAGAATCTTAACGAAATGGTGTGTCACAAAATCAGTTGACAGATGATGCAGCACAATCGTCTGTCCAAAGTGCTCAAGTGTATCTGTATTCTTGATGATTTTCTAACCACCACTGACGAGTGCAGTGCTCCTCTGAATCTATGATTACTTCATGTAGCTCGTGCGTCTGATAATTTCCTGGTTCCTAATCCGAAATCGACCACCAGTTGATAATTTAAATATATGCTTCAAAATCGGTCGTTAAAAATAACCTATAGTCGGGAACATGTTTGACAAATTAAATTGTTTTGGCGTAATTACTTAGTCACGGCCGTCTAGGTATTTGGCCTTGCTTTTTGAATACAAAACGGTTACTTTGCGGTATATTCCTATAATAACATTCTTCTTGTCTAGCACATCCAAAGTACAGGGTGCGATTTCGCAGCAGGATTAATTGATGATGTATTTGTGAAGACCATTCACTGTTCGATTCAAATGTTATATAACTTTTTCATACGACAATATGGCAGATCGGTTCTCGGACCGGGTCTGTGCAATTTTATTAATTAAGCCAGGTGTTACTAGTGAGCTTGCGTTTGAGTAATCAAATAAAACAAAGAAACTTGCCCCCAAACCTGGTTACAAACCGGGTTTGATTTTTCGAAAAATGGTTGATAATGGTTATAAAAACATAGGAATAGCGATGAAATAGATTTTTTTTAAAAAAGTTATCGCGATATTTAACGAAAATAGGAATTCGTAAAAAATATCTGGGCGAGCCAGATGGCTCGGAAATATAAGACTCGCTTAATGATTGTCTTGAACAGAATTCGCATCACCTTAATCTATAGCACCAGGGGCGACTGTAAAAAATAATAAGTCGTCTTATGGTAGGGAATAAAATCGGTGAAATCGAGGTGAAAATTGAATGACCTACATCTCTTCTTGTACGTGGTGACTATGCAGCTCGGTTGGTGGCGATATTTTGTTTTTATTTTTTCGATATTAATTTTGGATTGTTTAAAAATATTAAGGTCGAAAAAATGATCAACTTTTTTATGGTTACCTTCCTGCTGAATCGCGTTTACTTTTTTTCAGCCTTCAACATTTAATCCGATAATGTGAACAAGTGAAGCGGATTTTCATCTGTACGGGGGGAAAAACTTATAATGTAGACCAGCATTTAAAATGGGGACAGACGACGTGAAACAATATGCTGTAGAGCAATATCAGGAATTGACTGTGCTCATTTATAAAAATGAATTTCATCAGCGTCACAACTTTTAACAACAAAAAATGTATCCCCATAATGACCCATAAAATGGCGTTATTCAATTTACGTCAACCCAAGAATTATTTCGGATACCACGTTCGGACGTTTAGAATGAACAGTCAACAATCATAGTTAATTTATAGTAGTTCCCTAAACAACAAAGGCTTTTACACCTTTTGAAGATTATACGGTGTTTCTAAATAAGTCGCCGGTTTATCCTTATGCGACTGCTACGTGTAAAGAGTTGGCAACAATTCCCATAAATCGTGGGACAAAAATTTCAATGGAAAAGTCTGTTCTTCGTAATCGTATTATCATTGCCCTCACAGGATAAAGTTTTCTCTATTTTGCAACCTGAAAACCGGATTTTGTAATACGGACAGATAAACAGTGTAAATCGTACAGGATGATGGTAAACCAATGATTACGAAAGAAAAGAATTTATTCAGCATTAGATCTTTAAGCAACGAACTGATTTGCCTAGAAGCAGCGATCTTAGGCGGATTCGCATAGTTTCTAGCTACGATGTGTCCTGAGACGCCAATCGAAAACCGTATTGTTTATTAGATTCACCTCGAGGTGCGCCCTAATTCTCTCGCAAGATCGAATCGCTTCTAGAAGTCTACACCTTCCATCCTCTTTGTCCATGACTTGCTTCTTACACGAAAACGAATGCAATGCAAACAGATAAATCGATCTCATTAATTGTTATATATCTACAAACGTACCCAATACGTACGAAAACAGGTTTTATTCCTCCTCTTTTCGATTCCCCTCCCCGGTACCACGATTCAGAATTAATTAAGGATTTGTGCACGCACGTATCTAATAAAACATTAAAATCCTATAGCCGCAGAAATCGGACATTCGATCGCAAGCAATAAAGCAAATAACATGTGTATGTTATCCAGCTATTCTGTGCCCGGTTGCGTAAAGAATTTTAATTCATTAAAAACAGATCAGTTGGCGCTTACGAAATTAATGTTATTTATGCGCGTATTTTTCTGGCTTATTCCAATCAAATCCAAATATTTACGAAATATATTGGCTGATGACCTCTTCACAGCAAAGGCTAAATGTCATTGAATGATGATATGAACGCCGTTATACGCATCCCCCATTTCATAAGCAATGTCGAAGTTGATTGAGATGGGGTGCGTTAAAAAAAATATGACTCGAAAAATATTTTAGCGCATTTATTTTTAATCATCATGTAGAGGGGTGCAGCGATATATTTTGGTCTCGTTTGAACCCACGTTAGAATCAATCCTTTTAACCAAAATTTAAAAAAAATGTCTATACATGTGTACTGTATATTTGTCAAAACCAAACGAACAAATTCTCCTGCAAGATTTAATTATTTAGAAACGCCCCAAGCACATCGATACACGACATAAGGAATTTCTCAAGTGTTCATAATGAAAGGCGAGGCTCACAAAGGTCGTTGACGTCAGTCGACTTTCGGCGAAACTCTCGTGGCATTCCAAACTCCAAAGGTGAATGTAAAAAAAAAGATGAGACTCCAAAAGTTGAAAACAAATTGTTCGCGTTGGTGTTGGGCAAAGGTTCAAACTGCAACAATTTGTGTTTTGACTCGATCTGACTAATTTTCAGTCTCTCGTATATGCGTAGTCTGCATTCATTTTGTTACGGTTTACGTGTAAATTATAATCGGGCAGTTCCGAATCCCTGCACAAAGTCATTCCTAAGCGACAATGACAGAGAGGTATGTTTCTTTTTCCTGAAATGATTTCGAAAAGTTTTCTTTCCCCCACCCGAGATTATTGGGCAGATATCGCCCTTAGAAAATTGACCCGATAGAGCTTAAATATAAACAATACATGTTTTGATTTATAGTTGGTTCATTTTATTCGCGCATTAGAACGGGTTCACGAAGGTGACTACGCATTTGTATAGTCCCCCCCTCCCCCAGATATAAACGCGGGCGGCATTTTTATCGATCAGACAAAACAACGTGTATTTCTACTTTAGTGACGCACACGCGCGTTGCCAGCACACCCACCGTCACACCCACCTATTCCAACCAATCGGGAGACGTCCCCGCTTATTCTGGTAAACGGCTAGTCGTATCCGAGACCAGCTGTCCTTTTTTCGGGGAACAGCTGCGGAGCGGCGCTCTCTCGGTTTCAGAATTTTGACGCCGATCATGTGCGTACGAACCGTGCCCTTTATTTGCGAAAAGCTCTCACCCCGTCAAACTGTGTTCCAAACAAGACAGGCTACTCGAAAATTTTTGGCAACGTCGACAACATTGCATCAGCCACGAAATTCGCGAGTCCGTACCAAGTTTTACTTTTTCGAAAAAACACCGACCGGCTTTTTTATCGCTCCGGCATTGGTCTGACGACGTACTAAAAAAAAATATTAAAACGCGAATTGCGTGTGATTAGGATTGTCTATAGTGCTTTGAGACTTCTTTCTTCAGATACGTTCTGTGAACGTGCCAAGTACGGGATCGACCAATCAGATTGCAGGGGGCTTGGCTCGGCGCGCTCCTAGTCAGTTGTACATAAGGAAGGTGTGTTGCCGTTTCAGCTCATAACAAACGATAAACGCAACCCGGCAACTTCAAAAACGGCGGCGGTTGAACAAGATTTTCGCCGATTGAAACCAGAAATATTTGTTCTCGCGAATCTTCAATTTTTAAAAAACGTTTTACATTATCTGTGATTAATTTCCGCACACAGTGATATATTTGTATCGACTAGTTATTTTACATTCCAAAGGTTGAAGTTTTATTCGGCTCTTTATAAGCCACGGAACGTGTACGCGCGCGCTCATCTTAAATATCGAATCTTATTTTAAATTGCCTACGTTCAAAAATGCCTTGCAACTCCGGAGACGTCTGCGTCTATTCCAATCATGCCGAAGGTGAAGAAACTGCGACTAGGTAATTATAGTTTTGTTTCGCCTCTGTAATATTGTTTGGGTGAGCACTGTGTATTTGGTTTGGTAACTCCGATCGCTGCGCTGCCACGCGGCGGAAAGCTGAACTGGAAGGGAGCACAAATAAATTTTTAATTTTAAGTATCGTCGTAGTTGTATTGGTTGGTTGGTTTAAAACTTGTTATGACCGTCCTGGATTAATTTCCGGCACTGTATCTAGTTTGCTCACATAGTGTTACAAAAGAACCTCTGAGCTAAATTAACATCAGTAGCTTAATTTTTAATATTTTTAAAAACCTGGTTACACTGGTAAAAAATATGCGACGTATTTGCGAATCTAGCGATACGTTTGCAGATATGTTTTGGACTATTTTTATTTTAATGTGATCCATTTGCGCCATCAATTTTTATAGCAGAAATCAATCTATTAAATAAAAGCAGATGGTGTACACCACGAGTTAATCTTAATTAGCAGAACAATTATATTGATGTGAACATCTGGACTTATTGTGTTTTGCTCAGGACAAACTATAAATATTATATGGAATACAGAGTTTCGAAAAATGTGACTAGAACGGATGACAGAATGTGTTGGCGTTATGAGCCGATGATTCTAGGGAATTCAGAACCAGGAAAAAAGTCACACGAATTTTAATGTTATTAAATAATTAACACTCGTAATCGCATATTTTAAAATTATTTTAAATCAAATAAAATAAGACATTGTCGTCATGGATACAGTTAAAAGAATTTGGAATTTCGTGACGTCATTCATTTTCTCGGTGTACACGAGATCTTATTCCATTGACGCGCACGCGGGTTGTAATGTGGCGCGATATTCCGTGATGCCAACCTAGTGGAAATAATGGAGCCGGGGGTGTGTATGTACGTGCGTGTGGCTACTATGCATGGTTGCCATGGCGACGGTGTGCGTCGCACGCGCGTAGGCACGGTCGACAAGGTTGAATGAAGGGCAATAGATTTTCGCGTGGATCGATGGATTCGAATGTCCTACGTTGAGCGCGTGGGAGCTGTGCTACGCGTCGAGGTAGCTAAGAAAGTAGCGTAGGAGAGCGTCTTTTGGAGGCTCACTGACCTAAAATCCATGCGAAATGGCGAAGTTCATGGTAGCCAGAAAAAATGGTTGAAACGTAGTTCCAACGTCTTAAAGGTCAGGTAGTCGATAAATCTACGGGAATATTTCTTGCAGTGAGAATTGGAAAATTTAAGATGAAATGCGCAGTGTTGCAGCTATACGACCACGGAAGACTTAATTGTAAGACCGCCAATTACATTTATGAAATAGTAATTTTATTTTTTTAAAGTCCAGTTTGGTAACTAATCTAATACACTCACTTTTAAAATTAGTTCGCATTTCTGAAGTCCCCCATCCCCAAAGACCTGTTTTGACATTATTTAGTCGTAAGAATTGTAGCGCGGTTCTATCTCAATTGTAAATGCCAAAAATTAAATGTAATTTTTTTCCTATGTTTATCTGTTATCATTAAGGGGTCCTAAACTGCGCAATAAAACGTACATTGAATAAAGGCTTTATCATTTCTGATAAAATTAAGTTCCTCGATTAAGAGCAAGATAACTTTTAATTGTGCAAGAGATTATGACGAGAGTAGCGCCATCGAGGGCAATGGCGATAACAGTTGTATTAAAAATGTCTGCTTCATGCACTGTTCCATGCAGCTGCACGCGATTCAGTTGTTAGTTAGTGGAACAAGCCGGTTTTAGCAACTGCGGTTCATTCAACCCACGAGTGTGGTACTGGGGCAAAGGTACCGGCTGATGCAATTGCGTGTAAAAAGAGGACTATGCTTTCTAGCAACTACAGCGTTGCCCTCTGTTGGAGAATTTGATAAACTATCGGTTTACCTCGTAGCTTACCTGTATTGGAACGAATCTGATTTGTATTTAAAAAAAAACAATGTCTGCGGCAGGGATCGTAAACTGTACAGTTATCGTTTCCAAACTAGATACTAATTTACAAGATTGAGCTTTCACGTTGTGGTAATGAGATTTAATGTTGAGTGTGTTATCGCATGTGCGTGTTTGACATTTCCATGGAGCAAAACTTAAACTGTATCTTGTAAATGTGATCTGATGGCGATCACCATTGTCAAGCCTCGAAAGGTGGAATTTCACAAAAATTAAAGAAATGGTAGTTCGTAAATGCAGATGGGGTATTTGAAGTAACAGGATTGGTGTTTCAACGCTCGTAAAAGGATAACCTTATCGTGGAGTTCGGTGCTGGGTTCAACGTCACAATGATGTTCTTGTGATGGTCCATAAAGGTGCCCACCATTACTGGAGCGGTCGGAACGAGAATAACTTTTCAGTTTCATTAAGGTCGGTTGCTATGGGCAACCTACTTGGGGCTAGTGCGACACTAAAACTCGCTTGTTAACTCTTTAAAGTAGCACCGCACTATCTGTTGCACATATCTTTGCCGCTGCTGCCCCTGTAATTTTAACACTCGGTTCTCTAAAACGTGACTCGCTCTCGTGTCTTGCAGGAAAGCCGATGGCACTGTCAAATTGCGCAATCCCCACATTGCGGAGATGCACGAAGATATTCTGTATCACTTTACATTGGGGACCAATTCGCACGACCTGGTGGAGATGTTTGGCGACGTGAAGGTAATTACTATTTCAACAAACTCTACGCACACTGATTATCCTGTGATTTTATTGCTTCACTCTTTTGGTTATCATTTGAAAAATCTTTCGGAATCAAATTTATGTCTGACCGTTTGTGGGGTCACGCATAAAATCTAAAACCCCATACAATCGTTGGCTATAATTGCTAAAGGCAGACTTTATCATTTTAAAAATGTTGGGGAAATGTATGAACTTAAAGAAACAAACCAAGATGTCTTCAAACGTACAGTAATTTTAATCGGTATCTTATGTTTTTCCAAAAATTATATTTTGCTGAATAAAAGCGCTGGTTTCATCTTATGTATCACTAAACTTATAAACTGCTATGGAGTTTTTTTTTAATATTAAAATGTTATTGTCATTTGTTCCAGTTTGTGTGCATGGGTGGAACCCCCAAAAGAATGGAAGGTTTTGCCCACTACATCACGAGCGAACTCGGCCAGAAGCTCCCAACTGGAACCACACTCTTGGACATCTCCAGACACTCCTACCGCTACTCTATGTTCAAAGTGGGACCAGTGTTGTCGATTAGTGTAAGTTTCTAATAGGTTTTTTTACTTCCTGGAATTTGGCAGTACTTATTTTTAATTTATAAATGTAAAATTAAGAATTTTATTTCTTCAGATACTATTTTTGTGCTCTTAGAAAAAAAATTCCTTTTGCGTTAAATATCCCAGATTGTTGTAAAATGGAATTTTTTTACCAAACAGCACGGCATGGGTATTCCATCGGTGTCAATTATGCTGCACGAGGTCATCAAGTTGATGTACCATGCCAAGGTCAAGGACCCAATCTTCTTTCGACTGGGAACGTGTGGCGGCATCGGTGAGTATTATATTGGTGAAATATTTTGCTAGTTTAAATTTAAAGGTAAAATCTGGATGAAACATTCTTAAGTAGAGAATTTCTAAGATACATATCGGATCTTGGAGTATATTTTGTGGTAATATAATTGCATTGGTTTCCATTTGTTGCTAATCTGCCATTCGCACATGAGTTTCAAAACTATAATGATAAGTTTTCATTTTTTTTAAAAAAAAGGCGTTGAAGGAGGAAACTTGATTATCACTGACACTGCCGTTGACGGTCTGATGAACCCGTATCTGGAATTGGTAATTTATAGTGTGAATTTGAAATAATTTTAAGAATTGACGTAATTTTAAGAATTGATGTAACGGTAATGTAGTGTATGTTATGTAGTGTAAAAAGTAAAACTTATTTGAAATATCTCTTTAGCCTGTCCTTGGTAAACTTCAGAGACGTCCCTCCATTCTGGATCACGATCTTGCTCTCGAGTTACAAGCCTGTGGTCAGACGGAAGAAGGATTTGAGACTCTTATTGGCAAGACCATGTGTACCTACGACTTCTACGAAGGTCAGTTCTCAAAATTAATCCAATAATTGTTTTCATCCAGAGTAGTTTTATCATGGAACGCTTTTTATACAGGGGACGATTGAAATTGAGTTTAAACTCTTTTTATTCAAAATGATTGGAACATTTCGGTACACGGATAACCTATCGCAGGATAATTGTGGTGTTTGATTACTGTAAAATTCGGTAATTTTAATGTTATCTTTCTATAGGACAAGGACGTCTTGATGGTGCCTTCTGCGAGTACACGGAACAAGACAAATTAAACTTTCTTAACAAAATCAGAGATGCCGGTGTGATAAATATGGAAATGGAATCGCTGGCCTTTGCTGCTCTGTGCACGCATGCAGGAATCAAAGGTAAGCTTTTTGAGCTAAATGAAATCTTTTTGAAATGTACGACTCGTCGTAGCCCAGTCGGTATTGTGACTGATAGTGGCTCGGCGGTCCCGGGTTCTATTCCCGGTGCGGGCTGTCTAAGATTTCGATTCCTGGATACTGGAGGTGCCCCTCGCACAGTGCCTAGGCACCATGACTGGTACACATGACCAGTACCACTGGATCGACTTTAGAGCCCGAGACCGCAGTCAGTCAGTCGCAAAACCGACTGGGCTACGACTAGTCGTAAAAAGTTAACATCAAACATATTTTTTTATATTTGTTACTTCTCTATTGCGAAAGTCTATCGTTCGCAACAGAAAAATGGCTAATGTGTGCTTTGAAGGAATTTTGTTTAATGTAACACATTTTTTTAAAGGTGCTGTTATTTGCGTTACTTTGCTGAACCGTCTGAACGGTGACCAGATATCCGAAACGAAAGCTGTTATGGAAGAATGGCAGCAGCGCCCGATGAAGCTGGTGGCAAAGTACATAAAGAGCAAACTTTCCAATGGCGATGACAAGTGATTACTTGTTGCCGGTTTGTGTGCAGTATGTCACTAAAAAGACGCTGGAGCGTTAGAATATCTCCCCCACAATCGAGTTGTCGTCGTTGTTTTACCATCCTACTTTCATTGTAGTAAACGTTATAATCGTCCCGGCATTTCCCCATCCCCCAAATTGGGAAATCTTGCAGTGTAGTTCAGATATGGTTGGTGAAATAACCAAATGGACAATACACTTGGCTAAGTCATTTCTGTACTGAATAAAAATGACCAACCTAATAAGATCTAACTATCGGTGAGGTCCCCTTCGTAGTTTGCCAACGGCGATTGATGAGCAACAAAATATCGTGGGTTATACCAAGTATGTCATTCCTCAACCTATATTGACAGGTTTTGGTAAATATCTGATTAGTTTCAGTCATATATATGTTATCTCAGTTTTGAGGAAAACATTTGTTAGTTCCAGAATTTAGTTTAATTAGTGTGAAGTATATATTAAAGCAAAGAGTTAAAATGTATCGAATGCCTTAAAGCGATTGCTTGCAAAAGTATTTTTCGGAGTATTTGATCTGGAGACTGATAAGGTATAATCTCTGTTCTATTATCGTATAGTTAAAAGAGTATGAAAGAATTAATTTAACATCCTTGGTAGATTCTGTAAATGTAGCCACACAAGTAGTCACGAGTTAATAGCTTGTGACTAATGAGTCTGGTGTTATAATGTGTGCCAATTATGGATAATCTTGAGTTTTAATTGTTAAGATTCTGGGATGCCACTACCGCCATAAATCTCACTTGAAATTTTATTTTTTTAGTGTATACACTGTAGTCTATCGGGGGTGAATACTTCGAAAGTGCACATGTTGTTGAAACAAAAGGTTTGTTAATATTTAATTTATTGCATTTTATTGTTACTGTATAAATTACATTCTATGTGTATGGAATTAGTGAATATATGCGGACCTGGAAAAAATAGCTGCTTTGTTTTCATCCAACTAAGATGTTTTTAGGTTGTATGTTCGTGAACGTTAGTATTGGAGTTAGATTTTTTGCACAGTTTTTGTATTTTAAACTTAAATTTCTCAGTTTCCATTGTTGCTTCAGTTTAAAAGAGAACTCTGAAGGGTTTGATTTCTTCAGTTTTAACCATACTTGATAAATATTTTAATTTAATGTGATCATTTTTTATTTGTTGTAGATTATGTGTTTAATAAATTATGGAACGAGATGGGTTTATTTCAATGCGTATTAATTAATATGAAATTAGAAGAATCTTGCCAATAGAATGAGTTTCCAGGTCTCTTTAAACGACTGAACGTTTTGTTACTCAAGATTTAGAATTTCGAAATTAGAAAATTAACTTCTACAGAGTATAGCAAAGTACCTGTACATTTATTTACTCTGTACTTATGTAAGAGCTTGAAAATATTAACCACTTAATTTTCAGTTGATCGTGAATTAAATTTAAATTGCGAGAGTGTTTAATGAAATCTGAGAAGGATGCGCTTGAATTGCTGTGGTTGTGCGGATGAAATTTCTTGAAATACTAATTTACCAAGTGACTTATGTGACATGATTTTGTGAAACTTTTTTTTATTCATTTATAAGTGTCTAAAAACATGCATCGGATAGGCTAACGGCAAACCTTGGCCATAATTTATTTCATGAAGCAAACTATTTTGATGACAAAATTTAAGAAAGACTGAAACACTCTTGGGTTACTCTTGCTCACGGGTCACCCACACCAGGAAACACGGATAACCCATCCCTACAATTTGGCCACCCGACTCCCAAATGTGGATAAAACGGGTTAGCAAGCTAAACACGACACACCTGTCAGGCGCAAGTTGACCAGCAGGGTTCGTTGCAGGTTTGTTCGTGCTTTTAAGCGCATCCATACGTCGCGCTGAAAAGCCCCGAACACAGCCCGTCAACGTTGGTGGTCTCGCTCCAGGCAAATGCTAAATGAAATGCGTGTAATGAGAGGGCGGGCTCCGGGACACACTCGAGATGCGCGGGGCGCGCGTTATTTGTTATGCTAGACAGACGCGCGGCAAAAAGCAACCTCTTTTTCTTTTTTCTTCTTCGCCATCATCTTCGTCGGCGTAACCATCACCTCCTGGTGGGAAGATTTGGAACTTTTTGCGTACGGCGATACGAGGAGCGACGTGTATCTTTAGGCTTCTGGGTCCTCTTCCGTAAACGAGTGCGTGCTTCTCGGAAAGGTCGTTTCTGGTTCAAAATCGCCCTCACCAGGTCAAACGCTTTCTCGAACGTCAAAGCTCGATAGCCCAGGACAGATGTGAATTAAAAAAGGACCAGTGGCCAAACATGACAACAACAAAAATGGAAAACGTGAAGCGGTGAATCTTATAGTGGTGTAAGTCGGGGTTTTCATGAATTGAGGAATAAGAGGTTTTATTACATGCGTGATCTTATGGTTCCGCGTACACCTGTCCAATGTTTGCCTCCATCTGTTGGCGCTATAAAAGCTTTGACTTATACGTGGTATTTTATTTCGATTGTTTGACATGCCAAGATTACATCTTTGTCCACAACAACAAATTCTGGGGTTGACCGCTTCATATATGGAACATGTATATAAATTCAGTGGCGTCTTGGGCAACATGACAACGGAAATTGTGAGCAACCATGTTTAAAGTTTAGTTCAACTGGAGATCCAACAATTTTAGCCATTTCTGTATAGAGCAATGTGATAAAAAAAACTCAAATTTTGGCTAAAAGAAAGTAATAGTTGTTTTAAAAGAATTTTATGAAATTCATTTTATTCAGAAATTTCATTCCTAAGCAACAAATGAATTGTTTAAGAATGTACGCTCTGTATTGTGCCGGTTTGTAAAGTCATGCTAATTTTAGATCATGATACTTAAAAAAAATTGTTTACACAAAAGGAAAATAAATATTTTCAACGTCAATGCACTATTATTTCATGTACCTGTAATTTTTCTTTCAGCGACATTCTTAACGAACATAACTTGGGTGCTTTAATCGTTGAAAGGACCATAAAAATTAGTAGATTGCACACATTGTGAAACGATCGTAAAAATTAGTAGATTGCACATTGTGACAAATTATTTATTGTTTATTACTGAGCAAACTTAAGGTTTCAGTCCCCTTGAGTTTATCATGAAACGGTGTAATTGCTAAAATTTTGTTTGCAGGCATGCGAAACGTTTAACGAAACTGTCATGGGAAGAATAACACAAGTAAAAAAAAATTGTATGCCCACAAACCTCGGTTAAATTACTAGCGCATTTTACAATTCGCAATAATGAAGTGCAGACAGCGCCGCATCGCGTCCATATGGATAACATCAGAGAGAATTCACCTAGTCTCATGCCCCTGGACGTGCCAACAGAAATCAAGTACTTTTTAATCCTGCATCAGAACTAGTGACTTGAGTGCCCAGTTGGAAGACTGATCAACGACGTTTTTGCAGGCATGAAAGAATCCCAAAAGCGGTTCGAATCCTATTGGTAGTTGACTCCTAAATATTTCTGTACTATGAATTTCCGTCTAATTAATCTCATTGTGTGTCTCTTATCTTAGAGGAGAAAACTCGGCCATCAATATCCCATCTTCCAGATTGTAGCTTATGTCTCGCAACTATTATCCGTGGCGTGGCGCCTAATTCTGAGGCGGCCCATTAAGTGACAGAACGCACCCAACAAACTCACTTTTGGGGGGCGGCGTCTACTAGACAAAAGGCTTCAGTTTAATGCCGCTTCTCAAAGCTAAGATGTTATGTCCGCTAATTTCTATAAAACTGAAGACATTTCTGAGAGGAATGTATTATGACCTCACGCTGAAATAGCTAGCGGACCACCGACGTGGCGTAGCTAACGATTCGAATTTTCGTTGCGTTTACGGCAAAAATGTTTGGAATACCTAAGCGATTCTCGCTAACAGTGAGTCCACTTAGTTATGGACTGCGGCCGCGTTGCGACCGTAATATCTTTCCTCCCGCCCATTATTTGCTTTAATTTGGCCGAAAGATAAAAATCTGTTGAAAGCACTCCGCGACGACGACGTCTATCTAATAAAAGGCTCTATTAGCCAATTGCCGAATGTACGAAATAAGATAGTGGGGCCGCAAGCATTTACCGCATACGAATTATAAATTAATTTGTTCTGTGCACGCGGTTTCGGATAATTACGGTGGCCCACCTTTACAACCTACTCATGTGCCACTGCCCCAAAGTTGCAGGCATGCAGTTGTGCCGCAATAAAAAACACAAATAGGTTGAGCAATTATTTTGGCGCCGCTTTGATAATTTCGTCAATGCCTTTTGTCCACCTTTGCTTGTTAAAAATGATGCAAGCGCGAAGCTTAATTTAACAAATCTAGTAGCGCGCAATTAACTCTATTTTATTTACTTAATGCCAAATTTATTTCACCAAACTGAGAGGATACAGGTGTGCAACCCAAGTCCAACCCCTTCACTGTTACAATACAGGATTTTCTGTACCCCTCTTGACGCTATGACGAGGTACACCTTTTCACCAGTACCCCGGGATCGAATAATCGAGAGCCCGCGCCGGGAATCGAACCCAGGACCGCCGAGCCACAGTTGCAATACCCCCATTGGTTACGATGAGTCGTAGGCTGTCTCTGCTGCGGCCCATAAACGCCTTTATGTCCCGAGGAGGTCACCTAAAATATAGATTTATCTCATCGATTGCTCGCTAGTTTAGTCGCATACCGAAGGAAGATGAGTTGGTATCGAGGCATGCCAACGTTTCTCGTGCCAGAACACTCAGTTTCTCGAATCTTTCGACAGATGGCGTTGGTTGAATTAAAGCGTGTAGTCGCTACTCATCATAGGGCACCCAGCCACAAAGGCATAGCCAAAATTGTAACAGAAGATGGAATGCAGTAAACTTATCTAGTGGAAATTCATAGTTTATTTCCCTTATGAGAGTTCCGTGGCAACAGAATGAGTCTGCAATATTTAACTGTTAACCAGTTCAAATTAAAAATAATAGTAAAATATTATTTAAAAAAGACGAGTTCATTCGGTGCTGTCCCGATTTCCCCCTTTCTCGAATATTTAACTGTATTTGAAATTTAAAATAAGGTAAATATACTGTATATCTTTGAAAATTATATAGTCACGTATCCCATGTGCATGATATTTTATTCCATTTAAACGATTGAATAACGTTAATGCACTGCCATTTTTGAAGCTGCCCGTACAAATTGCAGATACCTGTAATGACTCAAGAAAAATAATTTTCTTGTAAACTATCCTGTCGTGCACCATCGGGATCCTTGGAATTTTTCATCCCACAAGTTGGGTTTCGCTTGAAAATTCATAATTTCAGAAACGTTCTCTGTAGTACGTTTTTTTACTGCAAATTTTGAATACCGTTTCTGCGCATGCACATATATACTGTTGTGCATTCATATTCAGTGTACATAAATAATTTTTTCCCAATGCGTTTCGATTAGTATTTACTGGCATCTGGCAAATATTTCAAAAGCTGAACGCAATCAAAAAAACGAGACGGCCGAAGAGTCCATATAAGAATTTTCTAATTGCATCGTTAAATATAATTTAGCTCGCTTTCATTTCAGACCGTATCGAAATCATTTGGATATCATTTGACAAGATGGGCTTTGCAAACATTATGCAACATGGCAATCGACAATTAATAATACATGTTGGACAGGTGGCATTGAATCGAGTGTACACAAGTGTTACTAACGTTTATCGAGAACATTAATTTTGTCGGCGAGTAGTTACTTGTCGAGTTGTCGTATGGCGTTTTCTCATGACTCTTCGAGTTGCGGTTTACCTTCCCGTAAAGGTTAAATAAACGTAGGTTAAATAATCGTTAAATGTTAAATAATCGTAAAGTCAAATAAACGTAGCGCCACCTATTGGAAAACTTATATTAAAAAATTATTTAAGCTTAGAGTCCAACATGTATTTTGACTTTGGAGGCCGAAGAAGCTCCTTCAGAAAATTATGTTACACCAGTTAAACTCACTTTATTGGCTTTTACCCTTATTGCACGACTTTGCTTAATGACCATGAAATATATCAGATACTTCATATACTTGTAATGGTATGGTATATTTTAGTAAACGGTGATGCATTTCTAATAACCTTTTCTTTTTTCTTTTGGCTCAAATAAAACGCATACGCTTAACGTCAGTCGTTAAGTGGGGACAATGTAGAACTTGCAATGGGGAGGTTTTTAGTGCGGGGTTAGATTCCTGGTAGTGACTGCATGCTTGCTGTCTGCCAGTTTAATGGAATGTCACAAAAGTATAATCCAATTAGCATTTGCGACTGGGAATGAGCACCCATGCTCGTTATATATAAAGCCATAAAACAAACAAGGAGCAGACACGTTTCGATGAGCACAGGGAATAAACATTTAATAAATTAAAATGATGAGTTGACATTCCTGAGCAGCCAGGGGCGGGCAGTAATCGCTGGATTCATTATAAACAGGGACCGGCTTTTCCACCAATCGTTGTCAAATCTTTTTTTTTATTTTAGTTTATTTTAGTTGTTGACATTTTGATGGTTGAAAGGTTGTACCACTGTCGGATTTGACGACAATTTTTACGTAATGTTTTGGCTGAATATGCAGCATTAAAATACATATTGTTTTCAATTTTCCCTAGTCCTGGAGCGTTGCTCTCGTCTGTTTAATTTGGTCATTCTAAAATAGCTCAAGCAAATTAGAAGACCGAACAGTGGTATCGTTTTAATGGCAAACAAAATATTGCGGTGCCAGACGATTTTTAAAAGCGTTTCCTAAGAAAATATGGTCGAGGATTGGTTTGATCTCAAGGATTGGTTTGATTGGTTGGTCTCAAGTCAAAACAACTGTTAGGCCGTTAACAGCGACCAAACCTTTGTCCTTAACTGGACGTTCGATCCCGAATTTGGGGCTGCTTGTGGGTAGATATTGTAGATATACATATGTGGGTAGATATATTTTCTTATCGTAGGCAAATAGGTAACATGAAACTATGCAAGTGACAAGTCGCCTTGCGCCCACTGCACCGCCGCCTTATCCTTGGTTTTAAAATAGAAGACATTGCCAGGACATTGAAAAACGCAGGAAACCCCCCCTGTAAACCTAGATATATATTTTTTCGTATTATATTTCACGCAAAGCGTGTTTCGGGCGTAGGTGGACCCACTCCAGACACACACGGAAGGAAGAGAAACGCCACCGCGCATTTTTCTTGAGTGACGCGAGCGCTTGTATCGCACCAACGCGAAAGAAATTAGCTCGGCGACTTGATGGATTGGCCGACGATGGCCGTCTGTCGGCCAACCACTTAAAATTGACGAGCTGTACTGGTCTCTCTCCCGCTATACATGGTTCGCTCGCGCCTTATTTCACAAGTAAATCGACGTAATGACTATTGCCGAGCGCGCCCCGCAAACACACGAATGCCTGGCTCTGAAGGTATCGATCACTATCGCTAGGTGGCGATGACGTCGTCATGTGGGTCCGCGTATATAGGCTGGCTCACAAGTGATAACTGCTATACTAATTCATTGAATGGATCTTTGATCGTTTTGAGGCGCTATAATCATCATGTTGAACGTCATCATCGACAATCTTTGTTTTTCCAACTTCATCAAGTTAACGATTTTCCAAAAAGGTGGTGTCCACTTTTCATGGTCAAACTTAATGAACACGATGCCTAGGATAGGAAAAAATTTCTGCGTCCTATTTCAAACCAATTTATGGGGTTCATTTTAATTTTTTCACGATAAGTCCGGATGTATTTTCACACCTCGTGATGTTAATGATCAATCAGCCATCAACCAGAAATAAGGTATTTTTAACAATGAACTGCTGCTGTTAATCTATTGGCTGAATAGTGGTGGGCGTCCGGACGGAAGGTGGTTTTTCTATTATTAATGGTTCGTCAATATAAGATTCTGCCACCAACCACCAAAGTTCATTTCCAAAGCAATTTAGACGAACAGGAAATATGCGCGTGTAGCTTTCATCAGAAACATTATGGTGCCGAGATTCGCGTGTAATAGCGAATCGCACTCGTTTCCGTTGCACAAGTGTAGTTTGCGCGTACGCCGCAGGAGGTCGCCACCATTTATCACCGCGACAATCTACGAGCTGACAGATTTACGATATCACACACCATGCTCGCTTAATTTGGTTCTAATAGACATACGCTCACCAATACCCTATCCTCCACAGGCCATCAAATGCCTTTCGATGAACACGGATCAAAATTCTTCTGAAAAAGATAAGCTCTAAAATGTATGGGTAAAAATATGCGTTTCGTTAATGTACATGTACATGTCTTATTGCATGAGAAACACGAACTCGTTTGACATCTATTATGTTAAATTAAAAAAGAATCATTTTAAAAATATTTATTTGATTATTTTATGTTTTTTAATATTGTTATTTCATTTTTATATTGAAAATATTCTTCTGGTAATAGTATTTGTATTGTGCATGTTGTGTGTTTGGTTGGAACTGTTATCTGGTTTATTTGGTTGTCTCGTGAAATCGGCTTTTGATGTGGAGACGCCATTTTTTAAGTTTGAAGCGAAAGGGAGATTATCCAAAAATTTGTAACGCTAGTTTTATTATGTTTTATTGAAAATAGAGCTACGTCGATCCGTCGCTAGCGAATTATGATGGTGTACAAACGGTATGTTGATTTTTTTGAATTTTCATTGATCCGTTCGAGAGTTAGTCTCCGAACACGAAAATCGAAATCTCTGTTTTATAATATAGGATAACCGATTCCCAATACCAACCGGTGCGTGCATAATTTTTGACAATTGGCATAGTATAAAAATGCAAATCATGTTTGTGAGAAATCCAGTTCTGTTAAAGTTCTGCAGGTCGTCAGAGAAGACAATTAAAAAGCCATTCTATTCTATATTTTAAAAAAAATGAAATAATATTAATAACTTAGCGCAATTCTCAGGAGAATATTCCCGAAACAGGAAATTCGCGCGAAAGATCTATGAAGCAGTGAGGAGCTATGAAGAGCTATGATATGGAAGCAATTTCCAAGGTCTTGACGTGCTCGCCCTGTGCATGACAGGTCGATCATTATTATTTATCGATGGTCAGGCTGTCTTCTCTACTTTATTCTGATAAAACTGCGAATCAGTCCTCCGCTAATCTATAAATACTATAGGTGTCTCTAATGCTAGACATAACCCTGTCGACCCTGATTTACAAGCCCATTGATCGACAACAAAATAAAATTACACGGGTCATTGAACTATTACCTGTACATTATCGAGATTATTTTATAAGTCGTTCATTAACCAGTGTGCCAATGCAGAGCACAGCCCCAACGGCTGGTTAGTTTGTGCAAATGAAAAAGGATTGGGATGAAGTGTTTATACAAGTATAGTAAAATATTTCAGGCATTCCCTATCAAATATTATTTTATCTGAGATAATTCCTTGTCATGTAAGCATCGATTACGTTAAAAAAATATATGCATGTAAATAATAAACTTCAATGACGAGAGTTATTAACTCGTAAGAAATGCCAACCAACCAAAACGATCACCAATTTATCAGATATTATAAGACCTTCTTTTGTGTGCAATGAAAGATAATAACTCTCGTCAAAATAGACACCTCGATGCCTGACGAACTGGTTTATGTAGAGCGATTCTCATTTTTATGCCAAATAGCGATCATGTGGAAAGCAATTTTTGAAATTAACACCTGGGATCGTCTCGACAAACATTTTTACCTCGCTGGGAAATAATTGGACTTAAAAGATGATGTGGCGAAAGGAGTGCTAATATTTACGCTTGCCTGCAAAACTAACGATTATTGAAAATATAAACATGTATAGTGTGTGTGTGTGACGAGGGCGCGGTCCCATTGGAACCTTTCATATACGTGCATTCCATATTAAATCACAGATGATTGCAATATACCCCTGTCTCGTGTGTCCGGCCTAATTGAATACGCAATTTAACGGTCTTGGCGGCGTCAAACCAATGGGGGTAAACCGATAAGTTATTCACATGCTTCCCATGCTGGATGACTTTCCTCAGAAATGAGAATCTCTTAATACCAAGTAAGATGTTTTTCACATTGTCACTTAATGAAGCCTGCATCCAATATATGTTAAGAATTTTTATGAAATATGATTTTTAACATTTATTTTGCTTTCATACGACAATTTCTTTTTAGATTACTCAACAAATTATGTCATTTTCAAATTACTCAATAACGTTTTTATGAAATACGAATTTTAATATTTCTTTGATTCATTGATTTTGTACAATTTTTTCGCAACACATGTAGTTCTGTATGTTTTTGTCTAATTACTCACCATAGAGATATACAGTAGATATAATCCTACCACAAAAATTACAAACATTGCTTTAAAATATTTTGTGTATCGTAGAATTACAACTATAAAGAAAATATGTCGTCGGATAGTGTAAGAAAAAGCAAATCCCCGGGGTTTTGCCGGCGGACATTCTTTGTTTTAATTTTGATGCTGGCTGGGCTGGCTCGTTTATATATTTATTCGGTGATTAAATTGAAATTGATATGTTTTGGTTTGTTGATTTGTTAGATTTAAATAATAGTGGGCTTACTTTGTGTATCAAAGCATACATTTTCTTATACTCTGTATTATATGAAAGCATATTTTTACAGCTACATGCACATGGATATACGCGTCTGTACGGGTGATGGTATTATCAGGGGTGTGAAGAGAAACGGATACTTTCGGAACACCTCTTCAGCAGGTGCGCATGCTATCGAGCACCTCACAGCCGCAGCAGTGATGATGGACATGATGAACGACTCTGTTACACCGAGTCGCGAATGAATAACTTTTCGCTTTTACATGTGTTGGACCACATCAAACGAACCAACCTAACCGATGAGGACCGTCCAAAATATTATTATATTATTAATTTGAAAATATTTCCGATTTCACTTATCCAAGAGGAAAAAAATATTTTTGACGAAGACAGAAAGAGTTACCCACCACTGAAACCATGTTTAAATTGGGTACATTGACGAATGGTTGGGTAGTTAAATTCGGATATTTCTCGAGTGTCCCTCGTTGGTCATGTTTGTTTCGGGAAGGGGAAAGCATATGGCCGGTGAAACAGCGAGAAATAAGTTTGAGGAGTGAACGGGGCGGCGTTCGTTTCGACGTATCCTCGCCAACCATAGATAGATGTACTACGTACTCTGTATAGTACAAACGGACTGATCCCATTTTCTTTCCCGCAAAACGCGCGCGCGTCAACACGGAACACGCCTTTTGATCATACATTTGTAAGATAGAGTATATATACGTGTGCATGTTTTTAGAGAGCTGTCCCCGTATAACATCATCTATCAAAATCCGGAATTAATAGGCTAATCAACAGACACCGCGGGAGCCTGGCTAGGGCACACTCCGTGATAGGCTGGCGCGCCGTGCACCGTTCGAACGCATTTTTACTCGTTCGGGACTGGTGCTTTTTTCCCCACCTAGGAGAGAACAATGGTCCCGATTCTGCCGATGATGGGTTGGGCCAGATTCACGGCAATGCCTGTCTATATTATTTTTTTTTCTTGCTTCATTATGAAGGCGGCATCCATTTTGTGTGTTTTGATTTCGTCGCTGCCTTAAGCATGTTTCCTTTAACCACGTCCTATTTCTCGTTCAACCGAGTTCTCAGCTCAGTCTAGATTGAAGTAGTGTTGAACTACGCTCGTTAATCGTTAAAGCGGTTCAACTATAGTTGATTAGCAATTGCCTGCGGTAAGGACGATACGACGAATGGATGGTGGATCCGATAAAAGAAAATGTCTCTCCTCGAAGTAGTAGGGGAGAACCGTTGCCGAAATAGTAGCGAAAGGGACTTTAAGGTTGACAAAAATGGTGAGCCTCCTGAATTAGCAGGCATTAGGAAAACGGCAAAAGATGATGATTGACATTTTAGAAGTCATTCTTTCAAAAAATTCACATGTACACGTATTCTACATTTTCTTAAAAATAAATTACCGTACATATTTAAAATGCATTTAACCAATTAACAACTTGGGCTTCCGTTCAACTGTGGAATCTCTCACTCACCAGCTATAGAAGTAGGCCTGTGCATTAACTGTGATTATACTACACCCCAAAAATACTTGTGCTTGGGGTTTGTTCGTCATATTTTTTAATATCATGCTGGGTGTAATAAAATGACCCCCATTGGCGTCTCCCTTTTCTATGATTACAAACCTATTTCTGTCCACACCTTAGTAATTAGCAGCGTGTGCGAAAAACTCAAAAGTGATTTGGCCTCGAGGGATTCTTATCAAAACATACAGTGATTTATAATTTTTTAATGATGGGCTGATGAAGTACAGCATATTTTAATGTTTTCTCACTGCTTGCAATCATGCACATATATTTGCTTCGCAAATTTACAATAAATACTTTTTAATAAAGCGTACGTAGTTGGTTCCTTGCTGATAAAAAACATATCATACCTCCACTTTCTTCGAAACTATTGTGCATCTGTCTGAAAAGTAATGAAAGCCTACAGGGAGAAACAATGGGCGTTCAGGTAAGTGCAGGATTTCGAAATAGATAAGCATATAACACTAGATTCCCTCGCAACACTAATAAAGCTTAACTGGTTTTTTTTAGAATACGAATTGTTTGTTGATTTATAATGATTGTATTGCATTAAAAGTGTGACATGTCCGCCATATTTCAGGTTTGTTTACTGGAATCAATTAACCTATATTTAAACGAAAAAATTAATATTTAATTTGCGTTTCAAAAACTATCCAGAAATGATCGGTTGCCGGCTTTGTAAATTAGCCTCGGCAGACAAGGGTGAAAAACTATTAAATTTTTTCAAAAGAAAATCAATTTATCCAGGTTTTATCGTGGCCTGTATAACAAATTAATGACAGTGGCGGACAGAGTCAGTGAACAGCGGAAATCAGCAGCGGAAACAAAAGGTGTCAGAGAAATCCCAAAGGTAGAAAGTCTTGGATAATTGGAAGAAGCTGATTCAACGAATTATAAATCAGCCATCATGAAGACGGTCAATCGTACGTGCTCATAGCCATCTATCATTACACGGGTGAGTCCCCCCCTCTAGTTCAAATTCTACTTGGCACATCGAGTTTATACGTGACACTAAAGACTAAATTATGTGACACGCCATTACAATTATCGCCTTGAGAGCTTGAGAGACGTCCGACTTAAAAACTGACAGCGCGGCCCGAAAACAACGCCCGATCTTCGGCGCTGATAAAGAACGTGAATACATTTTCACCTCTAGGCGGTGCATCGAACCTGGACAGCGCCACCTGTCGGAAAAATGAACTCCAACCTGCCAATGGGAACGATGATTTTGAGCAAAACGTCGATCACTGACGAATATGGTCGGTACTACGAATGCGACCGTTATTAACTCTTTCTCAATGAGCTCCAATATTTAGAGACACCCTCAAGGACCGAACCAAAGAACTCAACCTCACCTTTCACTATTCCTCTTCACGCGAAGTCGAATTGTTAAATTTACCGGCTAATTTAAGTTTACACAATAAACGCAAACGTAAAATAACAGTTTAATTTAAATATTTAATTTTTATATGTATTTAAAAATTTTGATTTTCAATCGTTTGACAATTGTTTTGTTAAATTGAAAAAAGAATCATTTTTAAAATATCTATTTGATTATTTTATGTTTTTTAATATTGTTATTTTATTTT
>JAQGBY010000544.1:0-42371 GCA_034698785.1 Mycogona germanica | reverse complement strand
ATTTGATATAAAAAAAAAAAAAAAAAAAAAAAAAAAAAAAAATGTCTAGTCACATATACAAACTAATAATCTGAAATACCTAAAAATCCGGATCCTCCAAGTACATCCTATGTTTGTAATTCGGATACGGCTCAGCATGTCTGCTTGTAAGGCGATTAATTATTTATATTTACTTAGTTTAATGGCTGGGTGCGAATATATTGCATCGCAATGTTGTTCCCAGTGCTGAACAAGCTCATCTCTAAAATGTATTGGGTGTGCATAAGTCTGACCACTGGGGAGCTTTCTAACTTTTTTTTTGCTCTTGTGCGATTGTCATGACCATACATATAAAAGCCATGGCCATATTATGGTAATCTGGGAGGTAAAAGGGGTGTGCCTGTCTGCTTGGCCAGCAATCGGTAATCGTAAACATTTGTATAGACGTGTCCCGAGCATCAGATAGACGACATATCCTCCAGAAACCACCGGTTACTATTTTTGTATTAATATCACATTGTACAATATTTGTGCGAAAGAGAATTAAGTGGGGGTTTACAGGTACCAATAACGTTGGTCGATTTCTAGTCGATGCAACAGATGACCCCGAACCTCTCCTCACTTTGAGGTGCAATTTGTATTAAGGAATCAGGCCGCCCGAAAACGACTACCCATGACACAATCACGATGATGATTTCTCAGAGCATACAATTAATACTTGGCCGCGGCGAGCAATTAGCGCAGGCCACGCGGATGTGCGACACTAACATGTACAATAAAATCGCTCTGCAGCATGCACCCCATCCTCCTCCATCCAGCACTTGAATGAAGAAACTTCCAAGCATCAGGGAAGTTGCGACAGCAAATAACACATCCAAAGACCAGCAAGGAAACCAACAACTTTTCATGAATGTCAGATTAAAAAAATGGTCGTTCTTATGGTTCGAGTGGCTCATTTGGGCAGCTTTTAATATTAAAATAAATTGGTTACTTTTCGGAGAACATTTGAGTTTTGTTTTTAATTCTTAAAGTTAATACTTTTATCATTAAACTTGTTACATACGAATACGAACAGCCAAGACAATCACCGCCATTACGAGATTTCCTATAAACTGACCACAAATCTAACATATCATATAATGGAACCAATGAGGTAGGTCAGTCTTCTCTAATTAAATTGTAGAAGTGTTAGGGGCAAGGGTAGGAAAATTGGATTAATTGAATCAGTGCATGAGTGCTGATACAGCGATTGGAACAAGAGTCATGGTTAGAGGAAACAATTGTGTCCAATGAGGTATTTCCAGATAAATTCACTGACCACAGGAAAGATACAGCCGACCAAAAAGGAGGTGGTGTTTTTATTGCACATCTTAATTGTTAGATTCTTTATTGTAGCTGCATTGTGGTTGTGACACGTATATATAGCACACCATAGGGGCTGTGGGGTGCTTGTGGGGTACATATTGTAATTCGAACAGGTATCTCCGCCGCAGCCCGCAGAGTGTTTCCCGGTTTGGGAAACCATTAAGCGACGCTCCAGGCAATGCATACTCGTTTATTCTGCGAGTTGCCGAGAGGAATCAATCTAGTGGGACAGGTCCGACGAGTGGGTTGTGCTCGATGACACAACTTTTTTATTGGGTCTCTCGAGAATGGCAGAGTTCAACTTGGTGGCAGGAACAGTGTAGCCAATTAACGACGAATTAATGACGAGATGGCAATGGATAGAACGAGAGACACGCCGATAAAAAACAAATTCTAACGACCACAAGTTGCAGCAGTCGGTTGGACAAACGATCAATTTCGTAATTAAATTGTTGCCGATCGGTCCGAGGCGAAACGAGCTACTCCAAGTTTTGTCGATTTGACACGAATCGAGTGCCAAGAAGAAAAGCCGACACAAAGAACTGAAAGACCTAAAACCAGTTAACGTACGATTGATATTCGCGCAGTTTTAGAGGGTCATTTTGTGCTGAGGCAGATCCCCACAAATAATATCGCCCAAACTTGTTCGTTTGGTCGGTCTACTTATGCAACGTCAATGGTTAGTCATCGAAAGAGCAACCGATAAAATCAATGGCCATATGACGTCACGAGGTGAAAATTGATTAGTCTGGTGAATTTGGGTTCAAAATTGCGCACTCGTTACAACTGGCACACTTGATCATAGGTCAAAGAAAACGCTTCCCTGTCATAAAAGAAAAAACGTCCCACGAACACCCGAGCAACACGGCTAAGTGTAAGATTGCAAAGGGTACAAGGCTACATCGATACAAGCCATGCATCATTGGTTTTTATATTTAATATCTGCGCTGCCAATTTGATAATTGAACGTTCTTTAGAATCTTAATTCTAATAGGCGGTTATAGTTTAGCAGTTACTAGATTTGCTTCTTTGAACAAATAAAAAATCTTAAAATACGACTCGCTGTAGTGCACTTGGTTACAGACTGTGGTTCGGCGGTCCCGGGTTCGATTCCCGGCGCCGGCTCTCGATTATTCGATCTCGGGGTACTGGTGAAACTGTGCGCCTCGCCATAGTGCCCAAGCACAAAGAGGGGTACAGAAAATCATGTAGTGATATTCACTACGGTGCAAAAAGCAACAAAAAAAATATATTGAAAATTTCGACCAAGCGACTTTATTCATTTGAAATGTTTTGATAGGATTTGTAAATGTTTATTGAAAGCATACATTAGTGTATTTTTATCTACCAGAAATGAAGACTGCTGCGTGTGGAAAACCAATAATAACTCAAGACAATCGAATGTGACCTGAAAGTCCTTGATCAATGGGATGATGTGGTCGAGATAAGACCCCTCAGTTTCGGAATCACTGATCTAAATCCACTTTCGTTGTCCAGCGCGCATATCGTGATTGCATTCATTCGCGGATATTGAGAAAAAATAGTGGCAGATTAAAACAAAAAATGAGACGATAGGTTAGCGGTGCCTTGATACTCTCGGTCCATTCATCGAGACAATTGAATGTAGGTCCACCGCAACGTTCTCAAATTGCTTGCACGCATACAGTACGCCATATGGTGCATACTGGACCAAAATTGTTGGTCCGTGAATTTCCGAGGTCAACTGACCACCAATGGTCTCACAGTTATCAGAAAGAGAACGGTTGATGAAGGGGAAAAAACCACAACACAAGAACAAAACAAGAGTATGTCTGTGGAAGGGGGCAGGGTCGGCTATTTTTACGGAATCACTTTGGCCTAATATTAGCTCGGCAGATTTCCTCAGCGTGTTTTCAGACTCGGAATTTTAAATGGTTCTTGGAATGTACTATCAATACACCAATCCCGTCCAAGTAGAATTGATGAAAACAAAAGAGAAAGGACGTCATCCTGTGGAGGACCACCCAGTTTCGAGAAAATTGAGAAACCAAGGTCTAAAAATAACGGAAGAGTTCTAAAAATAATACCATACGACATCGGAATGCTTGGAACGAGAACTAATCTCACGTTCAGTAGATGAAAAAAAATATTCTTGCTTGTTCTTTTATTTGAGCTGTCTGGATAGTTGAGCCAAGTGGCTATTTAAAAAAAAATAGTTGGAGAAAAAATGTCAATTAAAAAATTGTTCGAAACAAGTCCACATTGGTTTACTTGTCCAGAATACTTTAATCTTATTTTCTTAGTGAGCAAAAATTGCCTTAAACAGGGGAGCTCAGGGCGGAAACGCTGGTGGACCTCCTTAAAACATAGCTCATGAATGACTGGGGAAGAAAAAAGGCGATATACAGATTCGATATGTGACGTTTCCAGTGATTTTTTAGTATCTCTTCAACAGAAATTAAAAATTTCGTTTAATTTGAGAGATGACCTTTAATTTAAGAAAGAGTATACAGGCAATGCGTAGAATTCAGACATCATTTTTTTTTTTAAAGTGTCAACCAAATTAGTCGACCGAAACTCTTGATACATTTACATGTATGTACCTACGTTTTTCGGACAGCAAAGTGCATGCAAATACATGCATGAACAAGACCACAACTAATTAACTGTTTGAGGGAATTTTTTCGCACTCTGCCCACCTCAATAGGTGGACCGTTGTTTTTGGAGGCGTTTTTTTTGGAGGTGATCAGTGAAATAAAAGAGACAAGGAAGTAAAGCTCCAGCCGGCTTCCCCGTCCCTTTCCGGGTTCTTCGCCACTCCCCGCCCCAATAACTAACCCCCATCTAAGAGGAAAATGTCATGGTTTGGTTTCCCCTGATCGAGCATAGTTTTCTCAGGCATTGCATAACATCCCAGTCTTTGCTTGCTCTAGCCAAATTGCTGGGCAGCTTAGTCTAAATCGATTAACAATTTAAACAAATCTGGAAAGCACATCATTCACGTTTTACGTGTACATGTAATGAAAAGCAGGCCGCAACTGCTCGTGTTCAAGAAGCAATAACATTTCCAAACGAGCTCATTTAACATAGCTTTACAAACAATTAGTGCTAGTCAACTAATATTATGTAAAAATGCACCACCAAATATAATTTACCGCATAATAATATTCGATATTTCACATAAAATTGCAATCATTCATAGACGCAATTTTTGGGCGATAACTCCCAAAATAACACTCAAAACAATTTCGTAAAAATTATAAAGGAAACGATAGACCCGGATTGAAGGAAGGGGTGCGCCAAGTTATGGTGTCGACACGAACAAACCTAATCCAGAAAACTAACAAATACAGGCGCATCCCTATGTCAATCCGACTCGGCTCCAGCTATATGAATGCACAAGCGTTCGCCGCCAGTGTCGCTCTTGACGTTTGCGAGTGTTGTGCAGCGACACTTATTTTACTCGCAACACGCCCATGTCTATGCCGTAGCATTTTTTGCCCGGCGATGGGCACAATTATTTCAAACAAAAATAATACGACGAAGACTGAACACTCACCTCACAGGTCAACTTCTTGCCGCAGCTCCGTTGATCTTCAACACGAATCACTGATTTTTAAACGAAAATCGCAGTTCCAGTTTACGCATAAACGACGAGACTTCAATCGCCAAGCTCCTGCTGACCCAACTTGACCGAAGTGGCTGAACTCACCGCTTCTCTGACATAAGCACCGCAACGCACCTAGCGATATTTTCCAAAAGTGTATTGAATCCCCGCATGAAAATTACTTCCAACTTGTCACCGCTAGTTGCGCACAGGTTACAATATGGTGTATGCAGGCATTGGGATAGACCGGCAAGACGGCAACGCCCAAACCACTGCAGCCGATGAATTCAGTTTACAACTTTGTGTTGATCGTAATCGTTTGTAGGGGCGTTTAATTCTAGACTGCTCCTACAGCCAAATGCCAAATTGCCAACATCAGACGATTGTTTTGCAAAGATTAACGCTGCCAATGTTACATGCTATGCATACTAAAATGTAAGCAGGATGAGAATCAACTCAATGATCCTTCCGCGCGGCAACAGAGTCCAAACAGTTTCTTTTTACAAAGAAAAAAGGAGAGCATTTGACATCTTCATATAAAATGAGAATGGGTACAAACAAATACAAATGTCGAAAACATTAAAAATTAACACAAAGCATATGCTTTACGTTGCGTAATAATCAACTATAATCAATGAAATTTGTTGGGGGCGGGAGGAGAAATTAAAAATATTCTTCCAGCAGGTGGCAGCACTAAGCAGTGAAACCCAAATAGGGGATAGGCAATTTAAAAACCAAAAGAGAGTTCTCAAAATATTATGGGATTGGTTTTAATTTATTATGACACAATATGTTGTAAAAGTAAAATCATGTACACACAATGCAGTTTTGATATGGTGATTGTTTTCTGGAGCAGCCAAGGAAAGAATGATCGCTAACAGTCCAAGAACAGATTTTGAGATTCAAATCTCGAGCCACTAAAAATGTTTGTCCGCCTCCTTACAATCAGAACCGCGTCTAGTTAGGCATTCAAGATGTTTGCGTGTTTGACCGTTATGTTTTTACGCGGATATTTGTCAGTTCTTTCGTGAAAATTTTCAGTATTCACCTAAACGTATGAATAATTCACCGACTGAACATCTGTGAGTTGCCCAGTGGCTGACACGAGATCATTTTAACGGGGTAAGACGCTGTCTTGACACGAAATTGTCCGTGCTTGCCTGTCTCTGAGTCGATGGTAATTGGGACGAGAGTGCGTTGGGTAGTGGATGCGTTTTCAAAATTTGTGATTACATTTAAAGCGGCGCGATCTCACGGAGAAAACTAAATGATAAACGCCGCAAATCTTGGAAGAACTTTGAATCACCAAATGGCATGGCTTTCCCAGAATTCTGTTTGCTTGTCAATGTCCCTGTACCATATACCATGTACAAGGGATATAAAATAAGATTTCTTGAAGTTGGAGAAAGACAAGGATGCTGAGGATAAGACCTACTATTGGACAATTATCGATTCCCACTGTCCTCGTAACGTTGTCAATAGAACAATTGGGATTTTGGCAAGACGAAAGTCAAAGGGAGCTTGGGACAATCGTTTGATTGAAGCCATTTAAGTCTCATAGCCCTACTTGTCGATCGCGTATCAGTCGTCGTGGAATTATTTTGATAATATAACGTTTCCGACCTAGACTCATATGACACTATGATTCACGTCACACTATGATTATATATTCACACTGTGATTCACGAAAAAATCAGTTATTTCTTTAAAAAATTATTTAATTCGGCAAGAACCTGATCAAGGGTGTCTGGAAAAAAGTGGCAAGTGGCACAAGTTTCTAAAGCTGACTCATTGAGAAATCTGGATTGGATCCAATGGTTAAAATAGTCGTCGAACGTGCATAATGTTTCAATTATATTTGCTTGGCTGCGAACGGATGTCACGTACTTTCGCGATGAAACAACTTTCGTTGAAGTTTTATATTTTAAATGTTTGTTGCAGTTGTGTGCACATGCACGAGCACCTGGCAACTGGCCAATTTCCCAATATTCCCAAATCGGTGTAAGCAGTTTTACAGGCCTTGGACCCTGTTTCACAAGTTTCTCAGCACCACATTTACTGTGTGACAAGACTATTCTGGCGTTTGAAAATCAGAAATTGTCACCCAACATTGAATTCAAATCTAAAATTTACAACTCCAGACATCCAGTAATGCAAATTTCGTGTTCGCATCAGTCGGTATCGTTTGAAGCTACTGGAAGCGTCGCTTTATAAAAATGCGGTACGGTATGTACTCTGTATTGCAGATTTTGGATATTGTAAAATTAATATCCTATAACGTGTTACGTTAATGCCTTTACGTGTATTATGCACGATATATTTTTCACTAGTTATCAAGATATGAAAAACATCAACCAGCTTCAAAATATACCTGTCATTAGAAATTCTGTGATTATTCAATAATATTTTTGTATGCAAGTTGCATATAAATTATCAGTGTAATCGTCTGCTCCAAACGCGTAAGTGCTAAATCTTGTTTCTGTTTTGGTAAAAAAATTCAACGCTCGACCGATTGGTCGAGCGTTGAATTTTTTTCATCTCACTGGTGTACTCATTAAAATGGATCTGTATACAATCGTATCCAGTTTCATGGGATGATTTTGTGTTTGTGCAAAAGGCAATTGATCTATTTTTAGCTGCCTTGGGGCACACTTGTTTTTGCTTAGACTCGGAACAATGAACTTTTTTATTTCTGCTAGTCAGTCGAAATTCAATCATTAACTCAAGTGTCATGTAAAGACCAATTATAAATCCATATTTTGAACGCCTGATACGCTAATAAGCACATTCCGTTGTTTCTAGAACACTTTCTTGTGCATTCTTGTTGGAGGCAAACGAGAGGTTTGTATTTTCTTGTTTTTTTAATAGATAAACTGGTAGCAATTATATTTCAATAAATAAGCGTTCTATTGTGCGTACCGTAATATACACTCGATTCATTAAAAATAATTATGGCTTTCGTAATTTTCCCTTATTTTCGACCCATTTTGTTAGCGTGGAAAAGAAAATAATTTTTTTCGTTATTGGATTACGTGTATTTGGTCATGTTTTCGCAGTTTTTGGTCATTGACTTTAAAACGGCGTATTTTTGGTTAGATTCAATATTTTTATTCGAAATAACCACCATTTTGCTCAACACACTTCTGCCAACACGATAAAAATGCATTAATTTGTCGTTTGAAAAAGTCTGGAGTTCAGGAATCAATAAACAAACGGAAACAATTTTTGTTGCGTCATTCTTGCAACATGTGGTCTCGTAACAGGATGGGGTTTCTTCTGTTGACCAGTGCTGTATGCTTTCGTTGCAGTTTCTGGTGAACGACATCCAATTCCCTACACTCTGACGCTGCATTTATCGTTACACCAGGTCTGAGAAAGCTGTAGTGGATTGAACACACCTCTGCGTATGTTCATCTGAAATTCGGTCAAATCTTGAGGTACCCATTGGTCAAGCTTTTTTCTTTCCCCTGAGGCAATCTGATGACTCCAAATGGTACGAGATGAAACTCCAAGCTCCTCCGCTAAATCAGCACACGTTCGTTTGGGATTAATCATCTTGAGGGCTTGAGGAGCGTCCACTACGTGGTGCATTTTCGAGGCTCAGATCTCCGGACCTGAATTTTGAAAATCATTCTCGCATTGTTCTTTCTTTAGGGTTATTGTTAAACGTCTTTTGAAGAGTTTCAGTTGCCTCTCTTGCTTTATGGCCAAGTTTGAACTCTAGAGTGCCAGAAGTCGAAAATCCCTCCATTTTTCCGAAAATGTGTCCATTTGTTCATTGTTGCTTATAAGGGCTGCAATAAGAAGCCCATTCATATAGAATAGACAGATATGAAATTTTATAAATATAATTTTAAAAAATTTAATATAATTTATTATTTTATTATATTAATTTTTTTTATAATATTTTGAAAAATTGCCGATTTTTTTAATTAAATAATGAAAGAGTAGATGTTCAGGCACAAACACATGTTCTAGAAATTGTTACAAAAATATTTTATTTTTCAATCGTAAGTCGCACAATGCAAAAACTGCGGATACTTTCTACGTGACCCAATAGTTTATTTTACCTTTATTACTGGGAACGCATGTTTGCATTTAGCAATCATGAAGATTGTGCAAATATCAGTTGGTCGCGCATGTGTTCTGGACCGGTAAACTTTTGATGTAGACTGACGTCACTCTTATATCGCAAACCAGTTTCTGTTTTACTGACATTTTAAAAAAAATGTTTACATGTATTATAGAAAAATTCGTCAATCAGTTTTTGTATGTTGCAATCAAATGAAATCCGAAACTGAAACCACCATTATCCCGTTTTTTTGGAAATATGAATTCTTGCCCCTTGAGTTGACGAGGAGGAGGGGTGGCGGTTATTTCAGGAGAGGAGAGTATGCGATTATTTTTATCTTCTATCTACCAATAGCCTTCATGTTATACAGTTAGATTGCTTTCCAATTTCAATTTGGGGCTACTGGATTTCCTGCTTGTAAGTGGTTAACTAAACCATGCGCTATAAAACATCGTAAATGGCTTCCAAAGGTCGGGATTGTGTTGACGAACAGATTGGAGAAACAAAAAATGCCGAGTAAAAAGAGGGTGGACGCATAACTCGATTTTCCTTGATTATGTTGAAGTCGTTAAAGCAGCTTCGTAGTATGTACGTTTAGTACATCGTAGTAGTAGCGTGCATTTTTCTAAGGTTAAAATCTTAGCTATCGGACCATGGCAAGCGTAAAGGAAAATACATGTTGTGGAATATGGTTTCGAGAAAGCGCCTGTCAAGAGGTAGCGTGATTTTTAGAGTTGAAGTGATTGCCAAAGTCAAAGAGAGCGCCCTCTGCAGTGCGAAACCTACCAAATTAATTGATCGCATCCTGAACATGTCTAACTAAATACAGTCAACTATCGATTATGGATCTGCAGTCTCGAAACTTGAAAATGACGTCCTGATAGCTTGTGGGAATGTCGCTTACTTTTTAATTAGTGTGTCAGCTGTGGTCATATTGGTTATTTTTATTTTAGTGGAAATACGCTGACATTGCAATTCAGAGCATGAACCAGCCAACCGTCAGCAATATGGTCATTAATGAGAGCAACCGTAGTCACAGTGTGCGTGACGAGGTACAGTATAGTTGCTCTTGGTCGTTAGCGGAAAACACTTTCTGCTCCCCAGTTTGCCCAGCTTGTGATGCGTATGGCGAACGTACCTGGTCTCCACATTTCTATATTTTATGACTATATTTTATGACATTTGCATATGTCAAGTTCCTGGTTAAGTTGTCGGGCAGAGCCGAGGAGAACGAATGGAGCATTTGCAGGTTGCTCTCGTGGAGAGGTGTTTCTAACGATACCGTAGAACTTTTCACGTAGAGATTCGTAAAAATTATTTCATTGTAAAGCTGAAGTCGTTCAAAATCGTGACCCCCAAGTAGTAGTTTGACCGGAAAGAAAATTAGAGCAGTTTTCGTGCAATCGCAATAGCGAATTGCGATGAGATGTCATGTGACTGACGATCAAGTTGCCAGTATTCACGGCATCAGGCGGGCTAACATTTCGCGCAGATGTGTGAAATCTGGGAGAACTCTCATCTTTCCATAATAATCGCTGTTACAACACTGAAGAATCGACACGCATCAGTCTGTGTTTTTCTATGACTCCATTAATTGAGGGGGCGTCACCGCTTCTCTGCTCGGTGCGGCACGACATCGTGAATTTGCTGTAGTGTGTGTTTGGAACTAGTGGCACATGTGTGCTCTCGCCTCTAACACGAATATTCATCAGCCCATCGCTGGTGACAGATCACCTGATCTCAGTTCTGTGTTTCTATTCTCTCCGAAACAGGTGACCAGACCAATAATTTTGGTTCGCTATATAAATACCGTGGATCCCGGAGACAACAAATCAACTTGGTCCACCCGCGAGTCTTTTGATATGCTCGACAGCGACGAGACGCCCAAGGAAATCTCCATAATCACGTTCGCCCAGCAAAACTTCTCCGCCCAACCAGTATTCTTCCAACATCGCCACTCGTCGCTAACTGATATTAGAAAGTGAACGCAACAGGGAAGATGTAATGTGCACTCTGGTTGTTTTGCACTCGTCGTAGCAAACAAAGTTGTTTTTGACGAAGATTGTAACGTTTGACGTCTATAGCTCCGTCCGTCTGCCGCCCAATATTTAGGTTGAAATTTTCGGCATTCCTTTTTTAAAATTGAGATTTTCAATTTCATTTGTAAATCTTTTTAACTTCGATCTCAAATTTAACTCATCCGTTGGATTCGTGTTTAGCAATCTCTAATAATCCACGTATTAACTTTCTTTATTTGTTTCAATCAACATTTAAAATTGCTTTTTCTCCCATTATAATTTCTCACAATTCTCTTTAATTAATTTAAGTCCCATTCACCTCTTAATTCATACCCATTTTTATTTCCTCGTGTGATATTTAATTATCTCATTTAAATCGACATTCAAGCGGTCTATTTATTCGCGCATCTTCACTTCGTTTATTCCACGTCTTCCAATATATTACATTTACATTTTGATTTCTTCCTCCAAACCAAATCGATAGTTTTAGTCGAAATTTAAATTAGCAAGTAAGTCCCCTTTCCGTCAGCGTGCAAACAACTCCGTTCTACAATCTCCAGCCATCCATCATGGCGCCATCTCTGCTGGCCACAGCCACGGCCGATCCGGCTGCCGCCGTGGTCGGCTCCAGCACCAGCTCTGGCAAGGGTCGCCACGACTCAGCTGTACGTCCCGGCAAACTGGTACGCTATCTGCGCGCCTCCGTTCGCTTCGCGCTGTTCCTGGTGACCAATCTCTATACCTTCCCCACCTATGGACTGTGGATGGCCACCCTGCAGCCGCTCACCTACGTGTTGCCCTCGCTCTACTGGCTCATCGAGGGTTACCTCTTCAAGAATCTCTGCCTGGTCTTGGCCACCTGGACCTGGCTCACCGGATTCCGATGTGAGTTGCTCGATTGTCGATTGCGGAGAAATCTTTTAAAATTCGGATTATATGCCTGGAATAGCAGGACTCATTTTCAAATTGCTTATTAAATTAGACGTGGAATTGATTGATTAGTAGTCACAGTGAAAATTACTAAATTTAACCGGGGATTTAGCCTTGAGTCCGTGAGAAAACATTGTCACAATTGAAATTCATAACTGACATTAGAAATTTACAATGTACACATGTACATTCATAATGTAAATTCACTATGTACACATGTACATTCATAATGTAAATTCACTATGTACACATGTACATTCATAATGTAAATTCACAATGTACACATGTACATTCATATTGTAAATTCACAATGTACACATGTACATTCATAATGTAAATTCACATGTACTTTCATGAATCACAATAGAAATTCACAATAGTACTTCGTAATTCACAATAGAAAATAATAATGAAATCCTTCATGCAAAAGCGATAGTGTATCTGCTTGTAGCATATCAAACGAGGACAATCCAAATTGATAGCTGTGCAATAATAGAAAAGGACATTCAAACAAGTCTTACACAAGCTCTTTTGATATTCCGTGCTACAGTGCCTTGAACCTCTCCCTTTTGTAGAAATTGAGCGTTCATTTTGGTTGACATTTTTAGATAAAAGCTGACTCGAATGACGCTCTTTTTAACACCTAAACGCGTGTTGGTGATTGAGCCTACTTCGCCGTGGCTTTGTGTTCTTTGGACTGATCTATGTATTTACTTGCTTTGGATTCGTGTTTCCAAATGTTTATGATTGACTAGCGATTGATCGAGCAATTTTTCGAGTTATTTTTTGTTGCTAACTTAAAATAATCAAAAATTGTTAATTGCTACTCACGGGAAGTGCACACACACGTCAGTCCGAGTTACGGATTTTAATTTTTCATTTAAACGATTGGTGTTGTTTGTTAACTTTGTAGTTGACGTCAGCAGACAGCAGAAGTCTATGTTTGGTAATTTTGCTGTTTTATAGAACTTTAAATTACTCGTTCGTCGGTAGACACCTGTTCTTTGGGCGGATTTAAAATTTATTTTGAACATTTATTTTCATTTAAAAAAGTTGTATGGTTTTAAAAGCATTGGTCCTGGTTAATATTATTTACTGTCCAATAAAACATACAGCAAATATGTCGTGTTTTTTTAATGATTAATACGGGCGTTTTTGGGGTCTGTAGCCCGTCTGGAGGATTTCTCATGTGAAAGCAAACGTTTGTCAATATCTTGTTTTTGTACCATAGGTTACGAGGTCGGACAAGACATGACGACCGGCTTCAGCCAGGAATCGCTAGTGATTGCCAATCACCAGTCGACGGCTGACGTGCCAGTGTTCATGACTGCGTTCCAGGTTACTATTTTGTAAACAAATATTTGTTGTATGCGTCGCATCATTCATGTATTAATGTATTGGCAACACGTGTCAATGAACTTTGTAAGTATGATCCACTTTCTGTGCATTTTCGTTAATTACTTCATAATTTGTTCCATGGCAGTCATGCGGCAACGTACTCAATCGAATCATGTGGATCATGGAACACGTTCTCAAGTACACCAACTTTGGACTTGTGTCTGCGTTTCGTGGCGACTTTTTTGTGCTATCGGTACGGTAGACGAAACTAGTTTCGTATTTCTTATTATCGATCAATGAACGTTGTTCCCCCCACATCCCCCACCCAACACAAACTGTTTACCAGCTCAAGGAGACATGTGGGATTGTGTTGAAATATATTGTCTCAGTTTGCATGTGTAATGCGATAGTTCGATGAACCTAACTTAAAATCACTTATCCCAGTGTCAATTAAAAAATTGAAATTAGAGAAACTATAGGATATTTAGCAAAGCCAACTATGAACTGGAAATACCGATAATCGAAGTAAAGGGCGTTAAAATCCAGAATCACTGTTGTCGATGCAAGTCAGTTACATGAACCAATATGCGAATTTATAATTCCAGGGGAAGGGATCGCGCGAGGACGAACTGGAACAGTTTCGAGAACACCTGCGCACTGTGTTTCCCGAGCGTAGTCGCCAGTGGATCGTTCTCTTCCCGGAAGGCGGATTCTTTCACAAGCGAAAAGAGCAAAATAGAAAGTAAGACAGCGTGCTCCCAGATCCAGTGTTTCATTATATCTGATCTGAATTCAACAATTTTCATTAAATTTCAGTGTGCCGAAAGTACTGCAAGAAAAATAGGTGGTGGGAAGAGGGTCAAAGGAATCTATAATATAAAGGAAATCATAATAATTGCATTAAAAAAAATTCACCGAACATAAAAAAATTCTAACGACATATTTCTGTAATGCTTCATTTTTTAAATAGATTTGCCGAGAAAAATAATTTACCCATTCTGGGGAACATTTGCCTGCCTCGCGTCGGCGCCTTTCACACTATCATAGAGGCGCTCCATCCGAGAAATGTTAGCAATCTATGTTCCAGCGGCGGTAAGCTAAATCTTAATCTACGAATGCTCCAACCCTATGTTTGAATGCAGATGAATAATATAAAGTTAAACTGGGCATTTGTGGGGGCAATAGTTTCACAAATTAAATGGTTGTTTAATGATACCGGAAATGGTTGTTTAATAGTGGTCATAATTAATGTTTAACAATTTTGAGTTTTTGGAAACACTTGTCATCAACTAATTAACTGTTTGTGGTCCCATGGGCTGTCGTATTGAATGCTCTTTTCGTTCACCACTTTACAGTCCGATCCGCCTTGCGAATGAAGCCGCTGAAGTGGGTAGTGGACGTGACCATCGGTTATCCCAACGGCGAACCCACAGACCTTCTCGCCATTATTGGCAAGTTAAAGGAACCGTGCAAGGTCATGCTCTACTACAGGCGGTTTCCCATCGATGAGGTTAGTGAAAATATATTTTTACTTTCCTGTGAACTTGAAGCCGGAATTAGAATGCCGTCCAGATACTTGTTACGTGGACCCTGAATATGTAATTCATGTTCTTTAAGATTGTCAATGGCAAGGTTTAGTTTCCTATACTTGGTTTGTTACCGTTCGACAAATCATTCACAATATATAATTGTTGTACTGTTGGATTTCGACCAGCGTAAAATGTTCTTTTTTGGTAATTTAACTGTCGCTTCGCTTCAGATTCCGACCGACCTGGATGGAGTCACCAAGTGGCTGTACCAGCGATTCGTGGAGAAGGACACGCTACTGGAGGAATTCTACAGGACCGGATCCTTTCCCCGGGCATCAGACTCTCCGCACACCAAGGCGTTGGACAGCCCTCGCCCCATCGAATTCAACAATTGGTGGTTAGCCTGGATCCACTCCACTTGGATCGTGTCTACTTACTTTCACTACCGTATGCTGCGATGGATTTTTCGCTTCTTTTTCCCCATCTAGAGATACCTGTATCTCTGTTTGGGATTCCAGTGGCTCGTGATGTGAGTCGAAAAAAGCACTAACTTGCCTCAAAGGAGAGGTGAATTTTTCCGGTATTATTGTGTCCCCGCGCAAAAGACAAACCAAGCTCAAAACATTTCCTCCACCCCACTTGAACGTTGGTGACCAAAGGTTTGTTTAGCACCTGTACACTGGAAATGATGCAAAAGTTTAAATATATAAATTAGGGGCGAGAGAGGTGAAACCAGACCAACCGCATCAAATTGATTTGTTACTTTCGAAAGAATTTTGATACTCGCCTATGGTAATTCTTCCCAAATGCTCATAATTTAAATAGGAAAGGCTAACTTACTTTTCAAACTTTTCAAGCTCTGTGGTCCATTTGGTCGGCCATATTTTTGGAGATAAACACATATTTTGCAACATTTCAAAAGTTGTTTTTGCGAAAATGATTGTTGGCTTCTGAGAAGCAAAAATATATATTTATCAAATATATTGTGTATACGCGAACTGCGTGGGGTTCTGCATCGATAATTTGAAAATCCTGTTGGCATCGGTCTTGATACATCAACACTTAAACAATCATAACTTGTTTACATAAAGTGTAAAAACTAGCTTTTAAGAGTAATAGTGAAATTGTAACCGTAAAAGTAAAAGCTGTAAAAGTTTCTCAAAAGCATGGTTCATTCATTTGTAGGTTTTCTTTTTTAAAAAGTGGTGTGGATTCAGCGATTTTATTTCTATGTAATGCTGGTAGCAACTTACCTGTTCAGTTCCTTTGTCTTGAATCGACACAAGGATTTGGACGTATCGAAAAAATTAAAATACGACGAATATTTATACTATTACTTACATATCTATTTCCTTCTTTAAAAAATCAATTAATTAATTGCATATGACAAGAATTTCCGCGAAATAGCAACTGCCACATTCTCTTGCACTCTGCTTAACATTTTTTGTTTATAATTTTATAGTTTTTTGAAGCATTATCAGTGGTGCACTGTGAAGTGCTACTGAATGTCCGTCCAGGTCTAGTGGATAATGGATAGTGCCGTCTGTCGATGTGCAATTTATATTCGTATGGTGCCTTAACATAGTGTTGTTAATGACTAATTCTAACCGAGCACTTCCAAAGTTTAGTATTAGGATGTAGTAGCTTATTGGAAATCCTTTAAGGATACCTTCCCCGAACAACACACACTACTTCTACTGTACACAATTGTAGTAATTGTTTTTGGCGGACTGTAATTGTACAACCTTCCCGATTCCGCCAAATATTATTAACGTTAGGTGTGCCTGTAATTTTGTGTCCAATTTAGTTCGTGAAGCAAATCTCTCTCGGATCACTACAATTAATGTCTAAAAACATTTAAAGCGTAATTATTATTTTAGGTTCCAGTTCAAAGCTGGTCGTCTCTTGACTCTAGGTGACTTGAAATGATATCGGTTTTGCAGGCGAGTGCAAATAAAATGATATTACGTGGTATCAATGTCTTAATTGGAACCTGAATTGCCGTTTTTAAAAACTAGTTCATGCTTTGTTGAACTGTAAATTGTTTTGGCCACATCACATTTGTGGAAGCAGATCTTTCTGCCATCCTAAATTGATATATACAAATCATGGGACCACAAAATCCGAAAGTTTGACGGTTGCTGATCGATTGTTTCACATAACTGTTTGTAGTTTTGTAGAATTTGATTGTTCAATAGAATTTTTCTTAAGCAGTGCATAGGGTAGGAGATAGGTTATTTTTTATATTTGTGGATGGCACAACTCGCAGTTTATAATGGTGAGGAGGAAGCTAGATATGTGCTCTGTAGTTGTGGGTAGCTCTAGAGATAGCTACGTTAGATGTCATCTTTATTCTTAGTACTTCCCAGGACGACTATTACAATTACAATATGTACCCACAAGCAGCCCCGGATGGGGCCTATGGCGGGGGTTAAATTATGTTATTAGTATACGACTTGCGGCAAGCGTTATTTTGAACTATTTACCAGTGGAACGGACAGGTGATCATGCATAGCATCCCGTATTTATAAACAAATATATATATATTATAGAATATATTTAATGTGATTGTTGTATTTATTGAAAACTAACTACCATTGCCGAGTATGTACCATGACAACACAAGTACATTCCACCCGAGATGTTGTGCTGTTGGTTGTTTTGTCAATTCTGTACCCGAGTTTGTAAGTTGTTGAAATAACGCCCATTATAATCTGGGTGAGGTATGCTTTCACGATGAAACTTTCAGATGAATCGTTCACAAAACTGTATTAGGCAGAATGCTTGATTCAGCCAAGCAGCGCTTGCAGAGGAAACCTTCGGAATCTAGTAATTTATTTAAGCAACGAAAGAAATGCATGTCTCTTTGTCTGGCATTCGACCAAATAATTTTTAAATAATTGGTGAAAGCTTCGTATGGAAGTTTGATTGTAGCAAATGCTTATCTTAAACTGTCACTCAACTATTTTTTGTGGAAATTTGCTGTAACAATAAAATGCAGGTGAATTGCCAAAACAAAATCAATGTTGATCGTTCTGAAATATTAGCTTGGTAATAAGAATTTAAATTTTTCGGACCGCTGAACGCAAACAAATAGGAATTTACTTTTAACCACTCGTACGTAACGGGATAGACATTTTTGGAGCTTTTATTGCAGGATCAACGACCATATTTGACTGAAAAGGGTACGTCGAATGTGAAAACAGATTGTATTTTTATGTCTACTTTATTAACTTGATGAGTAACGCATCGGTTAAATTGAAGAACGACTCAAAGTTGCTATATTTAATTGAAAATCACCTATTTATTAGATGTTTGTCAACTGTGGCTGATTGACAACAGTGAGCAGATCATTTCTCTCACTTGGGATTACCGTTGCTCGAACCATATCCAGGTCCATTCTGCTTGTACAGGTTCCAGATTACAATCATTAATATTTTGTTTTTAATAGATAAAGTGTTGTTCAACAATGTTAAATTTCTCAACCGCTTTCAGTCAATTCAGGTGCACTGCTAGATCATTAAAAGTTATTGCATGGTATTTACACTTTAGAGGATATAGAAACCTGCAGCTTGCTAAGATATAACAAAGCACCTTTTTTAATTCCAGGAATATGTAACTCGAAATGGCTAAAATATAACAAAGCACCTTTTTTAATTCCAGGAATATGTAACTCGAAATGGCTAAAATATTTTTTTTTAATGTTTTGTTCAGTCCTTATCACAAACACGTTACTAATTCATAATGGTAGTATAGAATTTGTTTATACAAGCTGTACACATTTTGGAAGTGTAAAATCAAGATATTAAATGTGATAAACTCAATGTGATACAGATTTACTGTGATGTCTCAAGTTTTCATTTTATTGGGATTTATTAGAATCATGCGTTTGAAATTTGGTTAGAAAAACACGGCTGACATTATCTACAATTAAGTCGAATAGAAGGTAATCGCGAGTGTGAATTTTTAAAAGTTTCAGTTCCGTGTATTTGAGAAATAAGTGAATTATAGAAGATCTACTAGAAGAAAATGAAAAGGGGAATAATAATTGGCAATAAAAATGATATTGGAAGTGCGACTTACGATGCCATAGGGCTTGGGCAGACCAAGGCTGCCAATTTGAATAATAATTTAGGACGTTCATAACTTTTTGAAAACCCTCGCAATAATATATTTACAATTACAATATGTACCTACAAGCAGTCCCGGATGGGTCTATGGCGAGGATTTATGACTAGTTTCATTATTTGCAGTAATTCACAAATTTATAAAGGATTTTCTGAAAAGCAATCAAAGAGTATTATTAAATTTCTAAAAAAAAATAACCAAGATTGTGGAAAGGACTGGCCACAAATTTGGTAACCTTTCCCAGACTATGCCAGTCTCAATAACAAATTTATTAAGCTGTTAATCACAAATGATTATTCCGATCGGGAGCTTAATGAATTGTCCAGTCATGCAGGTCTTGTTCGTGTCACTCACGAAATGGAAGGCGACCTCATGACTCGTGAGCAAACACATTTTGAGCCACTTGGGCCACCTGCCATTGGGGGAGTTGGAGGCGCACGACCACCTGTGTCGGCAACCACGTGAACAGTTTATGCGTTTAGCGGGCCGCACCTGTGAACCGCTATTCTCCTACCTGAGTATTTATGAAAGCCGGTGCGCCATTTTGAAAAAAAAGGAAATTGTGTTGTTGTGTTTGCGGGCGTTCTCAGCATGGCTGAAAAAGGACAGGTGATCACAAGTTGATCGTGGTCATTAATCGCGTGTTCGAACAACTGATATTCTTAATTCATGTTTTAAAAAAATGTGGGATTAAAAACAGGTGATCCGTCGGTCAGGTATGTGTATCTCGAGCTAAACGATAACATTTAAGACCTGATATTTATTTTTCGCCATTGTACATGCAGTTCTTGCAAAGTTTACATACAACCCACCTTTGCAAATACGGAAGTGTATGGTTGTACGTTTGAAGACTCCTGGGATTATTCAGAATAGCACAGAGATTATTATTTCGAGGTAAATTTGTGGGTTGTGGACGACATAACCCCGGATTTATTTATCAGAATTGTGCAACCATCATAATTAAAACCGGTATATGATTACTAATATTTCTACGTGCTATTATTGTAAACATCCCCCACACTCGTATCTTTCACAAGAGGAAGAACTTTCCACATGCCAGCAATGATTGTAAGACTGCAGACTGTTAAATTGCACGAATTGAATCTTTCAGGTGCCCTATAAAATTTCCAGTCTGACAATACCCACCAGTTAGAAGTTCCTGCCATTTTCCAAAAGATAATTCTAAAATGCCGAAACTACCAAGTTCCCGGGAAAGCCGAATGACACTGCAAAAGGCATATTTATTCTGCCTAGTTTTACTCTCGCTCACCAGCGACATTCGTTGCGCTAATTTCGACACCGAGATGTTCGATCGGCGGACCGTCAAAGATATCGAAAAGGTGAACTTGGAGAAACTCGAGAAGCGACTGATCAACGTGACAGCCAGTGTGACAACCCCTAAACCACCTAAACTGCCGCTCAAAAAGACTAACACGACAGTCGCCGAGAAAGTGGTGCACATTTCGACCACGTCAAAACCGAATTTGCCGTTGGACGGTTCCAAGCTCAATACCCATATCAAAGAAACATTGGCTCCCGGCCGGACCACCAGCAAGCCGACGACCAAGCCGATTCATCCAGTCACCATCAGTCCAATAGCCGACGTCCACGTCGTCACGACTTCAATCCCGAAACACAGGACCACGATTGCGGTTCCGTCGAAAGGATCGTCGAGCCGCCCGCCCACCGTTATGTCTACTACTGCACGCCCGTTGGCCTCGACTACCACCGAACCGCCGATAGGATCTTATTGGGACGGATGTAAGTTAAGAGAAGGAAAGGTTTAGTCAAAATATATTTTACCATCTGATTACCAAATATGATTTAACTAAAAAAATACGATTGGTCATTTTTGACTAACCGAGGAAAAACACACAAACAAAAAATCAAAGGTTTAATTTATCTGCCAAAAATCAACCAATGCTTCAAATGTGTATTTTTTCAATTTATATAGGGAACCGCTTGAAAACTGTCGAATTTTGGAAGGTACGCATTATTGTTAAACATTTGAAACAGAACACCTGGAAATTTTCACTTGAAATTTTAAATATTTGTTCAATGCCTTACACTAGTCATGAACACGTGACGCACGTATTGAAAATTAAATATATTTCTGTGTTTCGTTTTTAAGAAACGCTACAATGATCACGAGTATATGCTGCAACTGACACTGCCAATAGCTATTGGCATCGGCGCCGGAGCGTTATTGGCCTTTCTCGTGTCCATTGTTCGATGCATGTACACTGTGCGAAGGATTCGACGCCGAGTGAAGCGGAACAAAACGGTATAAGAGTAATTTGAGAAGATGACGGATAGGCCAGGATGTACTAATTATCAAAATTACGTTTCGGTTGAACGTCAAATGGTCGTAGGTCATGCCGAGTCACAGAAACTAAAGTGTTATTGGCCTTTCTCGTGTCGAAGTCATGAAATATCTTTTTAAATCTTTAAAATATTTAATTTGCTTTTCTCCCCCCCCCCTTTCTTTTTCTGTTGTAACATCTTTTCCAAACTCCGAATAAAAAAATTAATCCTATATTCACTAACAAATGCTTGTCTTTTATAGATGCATTTCGACAAAGAAGGCAGCGACAAATGGATGCTGTTGGAGAAAGCGTCTTCTAGCGACGAAGAAGATACCGTTTGAATAGATTCCAATGGAAAACTTAAATCCAGCAATTCCCGAAGCATTGATGTTGCCGCCTACTGTGATAAGCATGTGCGAATCATAAACCGTCTTAAACTATTTAATGTGATCCAAAAATGCTAGGAATAATATTGTCTCGTCAAATTATTTGAGTATATCATAGGAGTTTGTACAACATAAAATTTGGTAATATTTTTTAACATAACCCAATAACCATTTGCCCGGTCGAATCATGATCAGGTGGGTACGATTTATTATAACGTAGCTTCCTAATACAATTAATCATCTTCATTTTTGAAAACGAATTTATGTAGCATGTACTGAGTTATATTGTATTCATTGAATAAAAAATTACATAATTAACTAGTTTGTCAAAGATAGTCGGGAAAATAAATTAATAATAAATTCCAACAAGAAAGTGTTTGGTAACGCCAAGTTATAACCACATTTATAATTTTTTTAAATTTACAAATCATTTTAGGTCTACAACATACGGTTCTTTGTACAGTCGGGATATACACACATACGATCCGTGAGTTTATAAACATTTACTTAACGTAAATGACTAAATTTGTGACATTCTATAATTTGTTGGGTGGTATAATTGGGAGCGTAAGAGCGCGCCCCCTTTGGGGAGGAGACGATTTGGTCGCCTATCGCGGAAAGTAGTGGGGTTTGACTGACATTGAAATTTTAGGATAATAAACCATCACCATCAGCTATATCCTCATGATTCGATGGAATGTCATGGAGACGAACGGAAGAGTCTTCGCAAAAAACAATTTCCGAACGTAGAGTAGTCGACACTTACGTGGTCTTTTCTAACGTCGACACGCCGCTCTTGCCTCTCTCTCTGTCTTTATCTCATGGCAGCGCTAGAAGAGAAGATCTTCGTCGTGCTCGTCGTCCAGCATGTTGGCAGGCTGATCTAATTCCAGGCCCTTGAGCTTCTGCGCTATCTTTCGAGCCTCGGCCTTGTCTCGGATAATCTTCTTCTTTTCCTGAATTTTCTTAAGTCTGGAAACGAGTACAAAACACAGCGTTAAAACTAACAAACTGGAATGATACTCGCTTATTTTAGCCACCCTGTAAAAAAGCGGACCAAGTTTATCCTGTTTCACAAAGTGGGAGATTATAGTTGGACTCGAGGCAATTAATTTTGCCCACAAAATATTATTGTAAACTAAAATTAAAACATACTGAATTTAAATATTCGAACATTTTCGACAGCTAGCTTAACAATTGGGTAAGAACCAAACACAGAGTATAACTAAAGTTACCTGTAAAATTCCTCTCGTTCACGTTCGTCCAATTCGGTTGTAATGTAGGCGAGCGTGCGCTCGATACGGGGAATAATTACTATAACATGAAGAAAGACGAGTTAGATCGACGGAAAAATATAAAATTCAGATGGTGTCACATCTCCGTTCCATTTACCATGCTCGATAGCATTGACTCTGCGATTGGTGATCTTGATAACTTCGTCCAGGGTGATGAAGGACGTCTGCAGGGAGGCCAGCTCGACCAGCAACTTGATCGCCTGCTGGTAGTTTTTCTTCAAACGAGTAAGCTGCTGACCGCCTCTGGACAAACCGGCCAGCTCGTAAGCTGTGAGAAAAAGATATTGTCAATCTACCGCCCAGTTACGAATATTGACTTTATTGGAACTTAATGATGAATTTGGAAAATTATAAAAGTTTGGAGATAGTAATAGTGTGACTAAAAATGCAGTCTGAAATGATACACACAAGCGTTCTCTGGGCGAGCTTCCGTCTACCCTCAAGGACGTAGACGGAACCTTTTATGCATATCTAAATCGCCTTTTATCATCACAAAAGACTTGATTTGTCCAATCTAATTTTAACAAAATACTTTGAAAATCATGTACTGGGCGAGGCGATGGAGGTCATATTTTATTGAGGTAAATAATTTCCCATAATTTTAATATTTTGTGCATGCTTGGTAAAATTAAGACAATGGGAATTATGGGCACGCTTGCCATCTTGTGCATCCAAGGAGCAGTTCACTACCACATACCGTCAGTTCCATCCTGGTAGCTCTCGAAAATGGGCAGATTAACACCGGCCACGTTATCCTTGCGGGTGCGAATTTTGATTTGTGCTTTGGTTACGTTCTGCAAAACGACCTGATTAAAATCGCCCGTTGCAAACTTTGCCTCCGCCAAAGAAAACACCGCTTCCTTCAGAACCTCCCCCATTGTCAATTTTGTCTAGAGAAATGGAAACAGAACCACAACACACAGTTTTTGAATTTATATATGACTTAACAGCACAGCGCTAGACTTGACACTTGTCATTTGAAAGTTCTAAGAACAATTTAACACAAGCGTCACTATTTTGAATACCCTGAACTCACCTCAATGATTTTCTTTAGAATCATTCGAAATCTAAGCTGCAAAGCGTCAGCCTTCTTCTTTAACAAACTATGGCCAGTCTGAGCTCCTTTTAGTCGAGCTTTCATGACCGTCTGAGCCCTGAAAAATCAAATAAATTTGATTACTGAGTCGTTTGAACAATTGGGAACACTGTGATATATCGTCACGCTAAATATAACTTCTATGTGATGATCCCAAATCATTTTTAAATGAGCTAGACTGTTTTTGAATGGTGGTTTCTCTATACTTTAGCTCAGTGGACTCCGTAACATATCAGAGATCAAAATTATATTGCCGTAAATGACCTGTCACATCACTAAGGAGACCGTACAAAATTGAAAGAAACACAATTAACGGACCCACAGGATAACGAATTTCTTAAATACAAATACGACTGATCGGGGTTTGAACACAACACCTTCCACTACATAGCCTTCTCCTAGTTTTACGTAGATGGGTCTGCTTACCAAGTCATGACACACCCCCTTTCTAAGAGTCTCTAAAGACCTTTTTTGGTGGTATGAACAAATCCCGAGCATTGGTTTTAATATTTTATACATTGCCTATCGTATACGAGTCTTAATAAAATTAACAGATGGGCAAAATCTTAGGTATAAGTAATTTTTTAACGATTTTCCAAATGATTGATTTCAGGGACTGGGCTGTACAGACCGCGGTTTTGCAATGGTCATTCACATTGGGCACTAATATATTGGATCAATGACGGTGCGTTCATCATTGGACAATAGTCACTATTTTTAGTAACTTAAAGTACAATAAAATGAAAAACGCACCCCGCATCAAATGGTTAGGGACATTAGGTGTGAACGTAAAAATGGCTAGTGGGAGGTAATTTTATCGAAGGAATATTTTAATTCGGGAGTCATGGATAAAAAATCACGAGTTTCAAACACATCTAGTAAATCTGTACTCACATACGCGACGGGAAAACTTGAATTCTGTCTTTCCCCGACATTTTTATTTGTGAATAATTTGCAGTACAATCACAGCTAATCTCAACAGCACAACCAAAAGAAGTCCGGCTTCAAGTATCTAATCTCAGCTGATCGCTGAAGCGCTTTAGCGCCAAGTCACCAAACTGTAAATCTGAAAAATCAGCGCTGGCAAAGGCTGATCACGTGAATCTACTACGATAAGCAACTAGAAAGCAGAGTGTAGTTACATTATAGATTAAAGAAATATGTATTGACCAGTGTCTAGCGACAGACCACTGAGTTCATCAATGGTTGCTTGTGTTATCCGAAAATTGTTGAATTTTGCATAGCCGAAGTAATTTATTTATTGATCATGTTTCAAGTTTGCTTCATTTCTGGACACTAATCATGCATGAGGCTTACAAAGCCCTGCCCCTGATTGAAAAACTGCCTCTGCAGATTGAATCGCTGGCTGCGTACAGTAAGTATAAAAAGTCATTTATCCCATAAGCCTACTAGTGGTCCTTCTAGTGGTCCTGAAACTTTGACCACTTGCAGTGCCACTGAAGTCGGGATGCATGGTAAAGTTCATTCGGGGCCACAGCATCCAAGTATAATCACATATCAATATAAATGAGAACTTTCAATTTCAATATATACCCCAAGCAGGGACGAAGGGGCCTTTGATTGGGGTCAAAAGAGAAGCTGGGGATTAAGCAGCGGACAGACATGCTGCTAAAAATTCCAGAACAGTCAATGGCAACAGCAAATGGGCACTGAAAAGCGAAACGTGAGGCCGAAGACATGGGCGGCTTTGTCTACGTAAAATTGGCATTTGTTTCTTTTAGATGAAAATCTTCTCGTTGGAACAAAACAGGGACATCTTCTGGTCTATCGAGTTACGCCACCTATAACTACTCGTAAGCTTGTAATTTTACGACATTACTAGAGTATGTTGAATTCAAAATGACAAAGTTTTCTAAATATGTTTTTGTGTTTCAGCCGACGAACACTACGAAGTCCAACTTATTCGATCAAACAAATGTTTTGCTAAAAAGCCAATTGTACAGGTACTATTCTCAAGTTTTGGATCAAAATTCCGAATTTGCTTTGCTCCAATGTCAATATCACTTTTACCATGTTTTTACAGTTGGCAGTAGTATCTGATCTGCACATCGTTATAAGCCTGTCTGGTAAGAACTTAATAATATCACACGTTTGCAAACTATTATTTTAAATAAAGAGTTCGTTAACCGGGTCTTTCACGTTTGTTCGCAGATGGCATCGTTAGCGTTCACGATCTCAGTATTCTCAACAATCCGTTGGCGACGATTCAGCGCACCAAAGGGGCCAACCTTTTTGCCTTGAACGTTCAGGTAGGTACAGTGACGCAGGTTAATTTAACAATATTAAATTAGGATGATCGTTGTGTTTAAGATGAACTTGGGGTTAAGTCGAAGTTTGTATTTCATTTTCAGAAAAATGATTCACCTAACCCAGAGTCTAACTATACTTTAAGGATGTGCGTCGCCGTTAAAAAGAAATTGCAGGTTATTTTTCGATAACAAATGATTATGTTTTTATAGTGTGCAAAAACTATGATTTAAGCAGCGTGATTTAATCAAACTTTAAACTGGTTCTAATTTGTAATTATGATTTTCACAGCATGTGTTTTTATAATCCAAAAATCAATTTACGTTTCTTTTATCTCCACTTCAGTTATTTATTTGGAAAAGCCGTTCTTTTCAAGACTTGGGGGTAAGCTTTAACTTGTGCTACGAAAGCTTTTATTTCTGTGTCAGTACGTTTCGGACTCCTTTTTGTCGGGATGTCTAATAGTATTCGCTTGTTCCAGGATGATTTGAATGTGCCTGATTTTCCTAAAGTGATGGGCTGGTGCGGCGAATCCCTGTGCATCGGGTTCCGCAACGAATATTGTATTTTGAAGGTAACATTGTTATTGGTAACAAGTTATTATTGGGCGAGGATTCCGGGGCACAATTTATTTAATTGTTGATTTTGCCAGTGACTTTCAGTATGTCTAAAATCGCTTTTAGTCGATTTAGTAACAAAAAGTTGACAACTCTCTAATAATATTTATTGGCCATCTCTTGTAGCCTTTGCTCGGTAAAGATTCATCGTTTGAAAATGTTAACTACCAATTGTTAGAACAGCCTGCAACGTGAATTGTCTTACTAGCGAAAAATAAATGAATAAAACTACTAAAGATTTTGTACTTATATTCAGCTTTTAAACAACATTATTCAAAAATCATATTTTCACCAGCAGTTTAAATAAGCGAGAGAACCGCGGATAAATAAAATTGTTATCCATTCCTACACAGTTTGATTTTTTGAACTGTTGAACTTTACAGGTTAACGGTGAAATCCGAGAATTATTTCCAACTGGCAAGCAACTGGAGCCTCGCGTAACAAAACTGGCGGACGATCGGTTCGCGCTGGGCCGCGACGAGCAGACCATTTTGTTTGATTTGGACGGCAACCCGACCCAACGGTATCCGCTGCGCTGGACCGAAGCGCCCCTTCATATGGGTGAGCCCTGTCGACAAATTAAACCATAGTGTCATTCCATGTACTTTATTTGTCTTTAAATCACATTATGTTTGTTTTCCCCGTTTTATTTTTGTGAAGAGCATGATCCTCCGTACTTTGTCTCCGTGTTGCCCAAATGCATTGAAGTTCGCACCAACGAACCGTACCTGCACATTCAGACCATTGAGTTAACGAAGCCGAAACTGATTGCGCCAGGAAGCAAGTGAGTTGATTACGATCGCTCGAAACTGACTACCTTCTGTGGCATCATTTCCATCGTGGTCATCTCGCATGTTGTAATAAAATGTATTTGGAATTGCAGAGGTCGACTGTACGTGGCGTCCAATTCTCACATTTGGTGTCTTCTCCTGTTGCCCATCAACGAGCAAATCAAACTCTTGCTCAAGGACAGTCAATTCAAGCTGGCCTTAAAGTTGGCGGTCTGTTCTCGTTCGATATATATATATTTTTAAAAAGTTTAATTTGAATGCACACCCTCTCGTCGAGCACAATATTAACAATAAGCCTTATTAATTATTAGGATGTTGCGGAGGAGCCGGAAATTGAGAAGCTGAAACGGATTCAGAAGATACAAAATCTCTACGCGTTCAATTTGTTTTGCGAGAAAAAGTTCAAAGAGTCGATGGACATTTTTGGCGATTCTGATACTCGTGAGCTATGGATTCCCATTTCTTCCTACTCCGCATGTCGACCTAAAAGCTTTTCGGGGGCTGTTTTATTTCTAAATTTGTGTTTTTTCATTTTAGCTCCGCAGCACGTGATTGGTCTATTTCCGGACCTGCTGCCTCAAATTTACCGGGACTCGCTCAAGTATCCCAAAGATATTCCCGAACTTACCGGAATAGATTTGGAAAATGGTCTATTGGCTCTGATCGACTATTTGGTTCAGGTCAGTGAGCGTTGGGAATTATTTCAAAAGCTATTCCAATAACTGAACTATTTTGACTGAAACATTGAAATCCTATGATTATTTGTAGGCGAGGCACTCGATCATCGGGGAGCTTGGTCAAGATCTGAACCTGGTTGTCGCGTCCACCGATAACAATGCCACCGTCCAGGCCAATATTCAGCTTGTCCAAATTATCGACACCACCTTGTTGAAGTGTTATCTACAGGCAAGTGATCCCTGGTGCACTCGTGTGGTGTGCTTTCACGGTTTCATTTGTCATTCGAAAGTGGAAATACTGAACCGTTGATTTGCTCGTGATCGTTTGGGCTAATGGTTATGTATTTACACATCAACATCGGAATACCTATTGATTGGAACATCAATATGTTTCCGCACAATAGTGTTGCCACTGAATTGATACGTAAAAATATTCCTTAATCCATCAGACCAATGAAGCACAAGTGGCTTCGCTGTTGCGGTTACCAGACAACCACTGTCACATTGAGGAGTCTGAGCGCGCGCTTAAGAAAAACCACAAGTACAGCGAGCTCATCATCCTGTATCAACGTAAAGCGCTACACGCCAAAGCACTGGACCTGCTGTCGCGGCAGGCCAAAAGTGCCGATTCTCCGCTGAAAGGCCACGAGCGCACTGTCCAGTATTTGCAGTACCTGGGTGCCAGCAACGTGGATCTCGTGTTTGAGTACGCCGGCTGGGTGCTTCGAGCGCAACCACGTGACGGTCTCAAGATCTTCACTGAAGTGGGAATGCCCGAAGTGATGGGGCTGCCCCGCGAGCAGGTGCTTAACTTTCTGCTGAAAACTGAGCGGACTTTGGTGCTGCCTTATCTGGTAGGTCACTTTTTTCAAAATTGCGCCCTTTTGTGATTCTTTAAAGTATGCTCTTTTGTAATTGTGGTTACATTGTAATAATCTCTTTTAATTTTCTTTCTAAATCTTTAATTAATCAATTTAGCGAATAAATACATGCGCTTAATGAATTTTAGTTTTGTGACTAATATTTCAATTTTTTATGTTTTGAAATTATAAAAATAATTGAGCAGAGGTATTTTAATTGGAATTAAATTTCTGGGAGTTCCATTAAAATTAATTATAGAAATATTTTGTAGATAATAACTTCATTTCTATTATAATCTGCATTTTTGTGAATAACTTTAATACATTACTGCATTACTTCATTCCCAATTTTAGGAACACATCATTTTCACGTGGAAAGAGGACTCTCATATATTTCACAACGCACTTATCCACCAATACAGGGAGCGGATTCAAACGCTGAGAGGCGAAATATCCTCTTTGTCGACGGAAGGTATTTGTCGCTACCCGACATTAGAATATTCAAAATCTTCTGTATTTATATGCAACTGCACACATATATTCGATATTATATATTTTTTTAATCTCTGCTCAGAAAATGCAACGGCCGTCCTGACCAAGCGCAAAGAGCTGGACGAATTGAGGGTAAAACTTGTCGATTTTCTGAAGACATCAGAACACTACCGACCAGAGCAAATAATCATTCGTTTTCCGTACGACGGTAAGCCATTATTTTTTTAATTGTTTTTAAAAAAATATATAATCTGTAATATACGTTACCGATCGATTCTTGGTGTTACAGCGTTTGAGATAATCATTGTCCAGTTCATTTGATGTGTACCCATATGTCAAATTTACAATGGTTTTTTTAAAATTCCAATGAACTAGTCAACCGCACTACAAGCGTCACGTACCCCTCATGGTGCTTGGGCACTATGCGAGGGGCACGACCAGTACCCTGTGATCGAAATTTTCGAGAGCCCGCGCCGGGAATCGAACCCGGTACCCGGGAGTCAGTCGCAATACCGACTGGGCTACGACGAGTCGTACCAAACTCGTGAAAATATTTGTACATATTACGGTTGTAGATTTCTTCGAGGAGCGTGCCATACTGATGGGGAAAATTGGCCGTCACGAACAGGCTCTTGCTATCTATACTCATGTGCTGAAGAACTTTGATCAAGCCGAGGAATATTGTCTCAAGACGTACAACAAGACGAAGGAAGGGAACAGAGACGTGAGTTAATGAAACTTGGTCACCACTTGTGTCACCTTTTTCAGCGATATTTTTGTGCAAAGCAGATTGTGCCATCGTGAGCATTATGTAAAATTTGATTTACTATGAGCGCAGAACCTTTTTTTTTTCTTTTTCGGTTTAAAAGGTTTTTCTCATGCTGTTGAAATTGTACGCTGCTCCTCCGGAAAACGCTTTGGTCGGAATCATGGCACCTGCGCTGACCAAGCCGGAATCGAATATCCCCTTGGCGCTAAATTTGTTGAAGGAGTATCCGTCTGAAATTGATCCAGTCAAGGTATTGGTACATTTTTTGCCATACAGTTTATTTGTTTAAATTAAATAAGTCATGAATTTTACCAGCATCTTGTCGACATCAGTGAATATCACTACAGGAGTTTCTGTTTATTGTTTGCAATTGCAATTTTCGCGTATGCATTATGCTTTAAAAAAAATAATGTTCAAATTTTTTTATATTTGTCTTTTTGGTTAGGCCTTGGAAATCATGCCATCCACTATTTCAGTGAAAGACGTTCGTTCGTACATGGAACACGTTGTTCTGAACATGTCCAACCTAAAGCGAAATTCCCAGATTCTTATGAGTTTGTTATATGCGGAGCATTTGCAGGTATGTCTACTGTCTGCATTAAACCTGGAGGTTCTTGCCAGTTTTTGATTTTATTTGTTTACATATTTTTTTTAAAAAAATTTCAATCACTGTAGTGAATAGCACTACAGGAGTTTCTGTTTATTGTTTGCAATTGCAATTTTCGCGTATGCATTATGTTTATTTTTGAAATCGAAACGTGGTTCCCGGTACAAAATGATTTTTATACAACACCTATTTTGAAATTTTGTAGGTGAAAGAACAGAAGATTCATTTGCAATCTAAAAAGATAGTCATTGACGAGTTTCACAATTGTGTAGCTTGCAAAAAACGGATTGGCAACAGGTTCGCAATATAATATATATATTTTTTTAAATTTGCATTTGGTACTAAATAATTAATGGAATGTTTTTGGTGTTCAGTAATTCATCTATTTTTTTTAATTTATTTCAGCGCATTTGCAAGATATCCAAATGGCGATATTGTTCATTACTCGTGTAGAGAAAAGAACCAAGATGCCAATGCCCGATCATAACAATGGGACATAGTTTTTGATTTTATAAATTATCCCGAAAAAATGTGGATTCTGTAAGAAAATATTTTTTTTTAATATACGAATATATAAGAGTGGTTCGATGTTGAATAAAGCTTTATGATTATGAATCATTTTTTTATCGTCCCCATACTCTGAGATATTTGTTAAGGAGGTCCACCAGCGTGTTCGCCCGAAAAACTCCAGAGGTCTCGGGCGGGAATCGAACCCGCGATCACGGGAATAACAGCTCGACACGCTAACCATTATACCAACGAGACCCCCCATACTTGTTATTCGAAGTTGACGAATTGCGAAAAAATAGTTTTCTTGCTGATTATTGTCTTGAAAATAGGAGATTACGTTTTGCAACTTTAACTTTTTGATTCTCATATGGACCTATCTGGCATATTACACAATGTAATTAAACTAATGATAAGGCGGAAATATACTTCTACATTCTTACGTTCATAATACGCGATCAAACCGCACAATACAACAGAATCCAGAATGAGCTAGAAATAGAATGTGTACCGAACGCGCGTTTGAAGCTGAGACAAAATAAGTCCTTTCAGTTTATTTGATCTGTTCACAAAAGATCAGCGGATCCGGATAACTGAATTGGCGTTTATCTTTTGTCAAGTTAGGCAAATTTTCAACCGAATAACATTCCAAATGATTATCGCACCCAAGCCTCAGTCCAAATCATGACTACAGATTGAACAAATGTGAACGATAATTCCGCTAGGTGGTGCTTCGGTACTCTAATTCGGATTTCGGACTCGCATTTTTCACTCGGTTTATGGAGTAAAGGTCGTAATGAAGATAGTCTGAAAAACGACAGTATAACCGCGAATGTTCGTAAAATCTTTCTGAATTTTTTTTAGACGAGAATGTCGAGCCAAGATTCTGATTCAGACGACAACTTTCTGTGTCTGGTGTTACGTGATGGACCCTCATCTAAATACTTGCGACCAGTCGCTGGGGCCGAATCCCAATCAGGGAATCCGGGAAGACTTCCAATCCCCGCTTCTGTTCCGAAAATTACGTTGCTCAAACAAACGGTAATCAGCCCTTGCTTTTGTGATTAATAATAAAATAATGTTGCTCCTGCACTGCTAAGGCTAGGTTTCAAATGTCCAGCCTAGGCCTATAGGACTGCGAATATAACCCTAAATTCAACATGGCCAGCCATTTTGTAGGCGAGAACCCCTCTAGCCTAACTGAAAAATAACATAAGAAATTTGTGTTTTGGGCATGTCGAAAACCGAGTACTAGTTTCAAGTAACTCCACGCAGTTGCTTCGGTGTAACCCGTGAATCTAGATAGTAATTTTGTAATGGCGATGACTAGACAATCCGTAGGACCATCTGAGATGTATCAACAAAGATGGCGTCCAAAGACATGTTTTGTGTTTTTTTAGCTTCATTAGATTGTAGGTGGCACTTTGACTAACAATTTTACTTGTGGACCAATTTTGTTGCCCAGACGAAAAACTTATTTTGGATTATCTTATATGTGCTCTTTTTGAATTATTTTTAAATGGGATACTTTCATTTCCGTCATCTGTTGAGCAACATTAAACAAGTGCAGTAGTCTTCTCCAGTTGTGGTCTGGTTTACCGATAACGTTTACTGGAACGTTTATGGACATCTGGTCTGTCGAAATCATCAATGATTGAATTTTTATTCACTAACAGGAAACTATAATTGGGCGTGCAGTATCTTCCACCATCAACATTCCGTCAACATCAATTTCTCGGTGTCATGCCAAAATCACCAGATTCCCTGACGGATCGTACCAAATTTCCGACCAAAGTGTAAGTTTAATCTTAATTGTTTACGTTTCCCCACATGTCTTATTTATTTAGGGTGCTCTACATTTTTGATTGTCTGTTAGAATAAATGTCTGGTCTGAAGGATCATTTTTACTGTTGTGATGTACAGCATGTATTAGATGGCGAATATTTTATTCGGAAAATAGATCAAATGCAATTTTGTGTGTGAAGAAACTTTGGGAATAAAATAAGGTTTTCGAAAAAGTGCAAAGTTATATGACTAAATGAAAACTGAACCGGGTCATGGTAACTAAACTTCCCACTTTAGACTACAGAATGAGGGGTTGAACGACCTTCCCCCACCTACCCACCCCAAACCACACCTTTTACAAATATAGCCATTTTGTCTCCGCCATGCTGTTTCAACTTAACTCAGAATTTTTAAATCAATCATACTATAAATTAAAGCAAGCCGAGTGATTTGTTTTCATTTTACTTAATTAAAAGAAATAGTGAGCGTGCATTTTCCACAGTGTGTTACTCGCATTTAACGAAAGCGAATTTCTACATGTACGTTTGGCTGCCCCTATCCAGAGCGGCAATGGTGTCTACGTGAACGGGACGAAACTGATCTCGAAGCAGAACTATCCACTGACCGTCGGCGACGAAATCAATCTATGTCCACCGTTGTCGCTTAGCGTGTCGCTTAGCGTCACTATGACTGTCGAATCCAATGACCTGCGGCACCGTCTGCCGTCTGCCAAACGGGAACGCAGTCTCACAGCGCTGGAAGATAGCGAGTACGCCAAACGCTTGCGCAAGTTTGAAGTGGATATGCAGCCGACCAATCCAGCCGAACGGTCGGAGCTCAACGTGGGCATGGAGTCGCTGGAGCCTGCAGCCAAGAGCGTAGATTACGACGAAGAAAAGCCCACCACTAGCAGCGCCGTTGAGGTAGCGATTTTAAACTTTGGGGAGGGATGTTTTTGGCGCTTAATGTTTGAAACGCTAATGCCCGTTTTTATATTAATCTTCGATGTTTGATTTTTCCACTGGTGATTTCACAAAAATACAAATTTTAGTTAATTCTAATTTATTACTTTTGTACTGTCGCGCAGGGCATGCAACGTTTCTTTGCGTCAAAGACTAGTCGCATTGCTGTTAAACATTTGATTTTCCCGACAGATTCTACTTTCCAATCCAATGAAAAATCGTTTCAAGTTTTGAAGAGTTGGGCGTCTTTGTTGTTCAAACATGTTTTTGTATTTTTCAGAAAACTGCGTCGAGTAGCGACAAAATATGTCGGAACATTTCCGACGATCTCTGTTGCAGCATCTGTTCCGAACTCTTTATCAAGGTGGGGATGGAATGTTGTAAAATTGTAATCCTTTCTAGATTTAATGTATCAAATTAATTTTTACGCAAAATATATTTTTGGTCTTAACGGCACTAATTGGGTTTTGCCTATGACCGAGCTTCCACAATTGTTTTACCTATTACTGTCAAAACGAAGCAATCATTTTCGTTTTCAGCTAATTTTCAAACAAAATATTATAAAGTTATCTAATGATATTTCATGGTTTTGCAGGCGACCATATTGAATTGTGGCCACACCTTCTGCAAGGCTTGTATCGAAGAGTGGCAGCGTAAGCAGCCACATTGCCCGATGTGTCGCGTGACCATCAAGAACATGGTGTTCTCCACATTAGTCAACAGCTTGGTGTCACACGTGGTCGACGCGCTCACCGCTGAAGAGAAGCAGGAGCGCGAGTCCCTCATTGAGGAACGAGAACGTATGTGCCCTCACTATTCAAGTCTTAATTTCCAACGCCATCCCCCCCTCCAGTCGTCACACGAAGGCCTTCACTAATTGATCCGTCCGATTCTATTTCTTGTCTGCATTCGACCATCAACCACAGAGTCCCCGCCGGCGCCTACCACACCTCCCCCGTCTCAGGCTAGCCGTCGCGATCGTGAACAATTGTTTGCGTCGCTTGCTCGTCGGAACGCTCAATATCCCGCTCGTTTCGTCGCCCGCCAGCAACAGCTAGCCCCACCGCCACCGCCACCGCAGTATCACTCCCTGGTGCAGCCAAGAATGGTACCGCACTCCGACGCACAGATGGTACAATTCGTCTCCCAGGGTGGACCGGCTACTACTTCAGGTCACGTCATGGTGGCCACTTTGTTGACTCGCACACCGCAGGGTTATCGATTAGTTGGCGCGCCCACTGCCTCGTCCACCGCTACCACTGATCACACCACCACCCAATCCACCCTGCCGACCACCGTGTTCGTGCCAGGTTCTTCGGGGGCGTCATCACGTCAGCAGATGCTCACTGGTGGGGCGTCCTCTTCGGCGACGGCGGTGGCCGCACCAACAACCACAATGTCAACACATTATCACCAACTGCGCTCGGCGTTCGATCGCCATTTTGCGCCGCAGGTCGAACACCGCCGTTCCTCCAGGCAAGCGGCGATAGCGGCTGATGCAATGTTGAGGTCGCACGCATCAGCCGCCACAGCCGAAGCCGAGGCGGCCGCCTCCACTGCTGCCGCCACTGCGGCGCCACCCACGGCTCAACAGCAGTCTGCTATGGTGGACCGGCTTCTGTTGCAGCGCTCGGGATGGCGACCGCGACAACGGTTGGCTGATTTGGCAACAGATCCCATCGACATATCTAGCGACAGCGATGACGATAATTCGTCTAACTTCTCGCACGACAGTTCCCAGTCGGACGGCTTCGGCTATTATCCATTTGACGACTGAAGGGTGTTTGACCACTCTTGGCACGCGTGGCACCCTCTTTTTGAGAGTTTGGCCGATCGAATCAAGCATTTGATACAGGTAGGTAGATTCTTGAGAGAGATAGAGAGCGCGATAAGACTGTTTTTATAGACCACAGAAAATGACGATTGCAACAATCTGCAGGACGCAACAATTTTGTTAAGATATCTCCAACATTACGATCTGAAATTACTGGTATAGTATTATTAGGCGACATCCGTATACTGGGAGCTTTAGCAGCTATCTAGAGTTACTCCCTTAGAAACCTTTCGTGCTAATTTTGAATTAATCAGTTGGTAAAGCGCTAAAACAAAATAATTCTGACTGCCTTCGCCGAAGTTACGGTTATCAAATTTCTGGGTTGTCTGCTAGATGGCATGAAGCGTTATGAAAGGTGCCGGGGCAGGCACATATATTTTGATTCGTGGTTCAGCAGTTTCAATAAGCGTATCCCTTATTCGAGTTTTGATTTGTATGACTTCTATCTCCTCACTCTAAACAATCGATCATGACGTCACCAAGTAAGCAAGGCGATTAAATAGAGGCAAGCTGTTTGCGTTTTTGCTGAATATTCCATCATAATCAGGCAGGAGTTGGTTGGACAGTTCGACGTCTCGCTACAATTGTGGCATCCCTCAAGATAATATGTAACTGTCAATGTCGTCTACAGCCCACCTGGTCTTGGCTGCTGGTCAAGCCGAGGGTTTACAGGTCCATTCCAATTTCACCAGGTGTGTGTTGGGTCGTTTGCTCGCGATTTTTGTTGTTAGCGAGAGGTCGTCTAGCTTCGATTTTGAATCTTAGATTGTTTGCCAGTAGTGTTTCGTTCCTTTTGTCGCGTCCCTTTAGAAAAATAAACACGGTCAGCTTGACTGAACTAAATTTTAGCGTTTAGCTAGCTGTGGTTCAGATTGACCCGTGCTTTCAAATGACATGTTTAAAAAAAACTTGTTATGGTTTCGTTTTATTTTATGGCACCCAATAGCTTATGAAAATGATATTTTTGTATCCTTTTTTGTGTTACCCAAATTGCGTGTAATCTTTTGTCAAATGTAAAACTACCTATGCTAGACGTTTGCATTTTAAGAGTTAACAAAATTAAAACAAAGTTAATTAATTTATTCTTTCGAATTATCTGATGATCAAATTAGGAATTGTTCTTTTGTTCTATATGGCTACTCCTTTGTGAAATGAGTTAGTCGCCAGGCAATATATCCGAAGAAATTTATTTGAATATTTTGCTGTGTACTTTGGATTTTATTTGATGTAAACGTTTGAGCATCCGAAATGTTTATCCAAAACTTATTCTGTTCATATTGCACAATTTCTTACATGATTGTTGATGCTAAGTTTTTTTGCATCAAACATTTCTTGAATGTAGTAGAGATTTTCAGAAATTAACTATTTTTAAGTGAACACTAATTCTGCATTAGAGGTTTGACTTTACTGGCCAGTAAACTTGTGTGTGGTGCGAACTTTATCAAAATAATTTGGGCACCATTGAATAAAGAGGGATAACCATGTAACCGATTATGGAAAATATACATGCAATTACGAATAAAAAAAAATTGTTAGTATAATTGTGGTACGTTGAAATACCATATCCAGAAACATTTCAAGAGAGGCTCAATTGATTAAAGTTACCGACGCACCTTTTGATAAATTGCTAACAATTTTTTTTAGGTAAACAGTAACTGAAGTTTTTCTATGATTTTTAGATCTTGCAACAATGTTTCACTCCCAATAAATTAAGCAAACGTTAATTCTAGTAATTTCTACCAATGACAGTTTTTTTAATACCTATTACACAGCGTTTTGACATTATTCGACTAATGTACAATCAACTTGAGATGAATAGCAATTGCTCGCCAGGATTTGTAATGACAAGTTCTTATAATACACGTATGTCGCTCTTGGGTTTCTCTCACAACCCGCGATGACTAAAAACAAAAAAAACCCAGAGTGACCATCTCGAATCCACTCAAAAATTCAAAAGGTTCACGCATAGATTGCCGACTCGATGAGGATTTCTCGACAAGCTTGCCGAATACACGTCAGTCCATCACCTATTTTTATCGCAAGTCTGTTCGCCCCTCCCCCATCCAACAGGCAAACCACGTTGTCGTATTGCGGTTTCCCAGTGCGCATGACGCTCAATCCTTTTTCTTTCTGGTCGGCGACTTCTTGGGAGTCTTCTTCGTGGCAGGGCTTCCGCCTGCACTGCTGCTGTTGTTGGCTTCGGCGACTGGCTGGGCAACCTCAGGGGCCGGCTGGCCCTCAATGCTCAGCGTTCCCTTGGACGCTGCCAACTCGTTGGCCTTGGCCTGCAGCATCTCGGCGGAGGTACCAAACTCGTTGACTCTGGTGGGATCAACGCGGTAGATCCAGCGTTGATACAGATAGATGAAGAACACGATATCTGAAAGTTGCGAGAGATAAAAACGAACCATTTCGAGTTTTGTGAGTAAATTCATATTTGGTGTATGGCTGATTGAAATAAAATTTGAGCGAACGATTGTTCAGATCTAAAGATCACTGAAGCGCATCTACTGGTATGCGTTACACGAACAATTTGTATGTTATTCTTGTTTTTTAAATGTTTTTGGCAGGGGGCATACCAACGTCACCGCCTTAAAGCCTACCAATCACAAGCGATACTAAAAATGAAATGCCCATTCTAACTTTTGAAAATCTATTCTGAAAGTGGTGTGACAACGCAGAAGAGAAAAAAACATTACGATAAACAATAGTGCGAACTCACCGTCACGGAAGCAACCCAGACGATACATGGTCGGCATCTTGATGACGAAGGCAAAAATGTCATCGATGAATGTGTTCAGCGCCTTGTATGTCATCATTCGCCAGGGAAGATGGGCGACCGACTTGAGTTTGTAATTGATGAACAACTGGGGAGTCATCATGATGAAACCTGGCAAATAAATGGAAACATTAGACACGACATCCAAGAGTATCCCTTCTGTAACTGGTCTAAGGCTAGCAACAGAGTAAACCAAAACAAATCATTTATTTTAAAATGTGATTTTCAAAAATATACACACCAAATGTCAGTAAAAATCCATACAGCATGGACAACACCCAAGAGTACCATCCTTTGTGCTCCAAATAAAGGAGGGAATAGCACGCGTACCCTATCAAAAGGGGATACAGCGCCCACGATAGATACCGGAATGCCATCTGTAAAACAAATGAACATGTAAATATGTATCAGACATAAATTTAGCCAAACGATCATGATCAGAGATTGAAAGGAGAGTGAAAATTATGTTTGAAATTCGCCAAAAAAATTATTTAGCACCAGTTGCACGACGATACTTATTTATTGTAATATGGAGAAAGCCACTAATGAAATCGCCGGGTAGTTTTCTGCGCGCGTGACGAGACGTCGAATGAAACCATGGTCGTTAAGTAAAATTTTAAAGTAACATTGGAAACTTACAATGTCGTACTGTCGGGTGGGAGACTCCGCATAGGAACCCTTGTCAGATATCTTCACCCGTGGAATTACACCAAATAACTTGTTTTCGTGAGACACCTAAAAGACAAAACAATGCAAAATTGATAATCGACTCTTGCAACAAAACTTCAACAAACTTGTGCAATGCAGAATTTAGGGAGCATGTGGAAGGAACTCGCCTCAATGTTGACCACTTTGTGTATCTTCCATATCTCTATGCCGAGCCCAACGAACACGCTGATCCGAACTACAGTGTTGGTCTCGTGGTCCATCACGTACAAGAGAACGATGAGCGATTGGAAGACGTTGAAGAACACGGACCGCACGGACAGACCCTCCAGTGAGGTGCGGTTGTTCCAGAACTGAATGTCTGCCAACGAGGAAAAAGGAAAAATAAAGGTTTAAACTAAGTCCTGAAAAAGACGAAATAAATTAAACAAGTATAACCTATTCTTGAAAGGAGATTGGAAGAAGTTTCAGACCATTCCAAATGTGCACTGACCATTCTTAAAGGCCAGAAACTCGAACACGCTGTGAAAAAGGGAGACGGCCACGGTGAGCGCCAGCAGAATGATGTTGGTCTCCAGAAACGTCTCCTTCAGAGTGTCCTGGTCCTCGTCAGAGTCCCCCTCCCCCTCGCCCATAATGGTCGAGGTCCACTTAGACCGCATACTCTGCGCCGTGTACATTTGCCAGCGGAACAGCGAGAGCGGTTGGTAGGTCAGCGTCAGGTTAAGAACCCTGGCGAAGAAAGAGATGGAGTAATCATGTCAACGCCAAATTTTTCACTCAGGGGAGAACGATTCAACGACGAAATACCTTCTATCGTGCACGATCAATCAGAACAGAACGATCACTGCAACAACTTACTTGGTAGTTTCATTGACCGGCTGATAGTCGCGAATAAGATTCCAGTAGTCGTTTAGATACACTATGGGATAGTACTTGCCGGTGGACAGGTCAAATTCAATATCTACAAACGAGAATAAATTTTGATATTGGTAGTTTGCATCGACAAAACTCTTATTCTCATACCGGTTATCCCAAAAATCAGAATTTATTCAAATCTACTCAAGCTTAACGAATGGGTTTAGCCTAATTGAATATCTCACAAGTCAAATAAAAAATCAAAACATCGCATTATTGATGTATACATTTTCATAAGAATATTTTATAGTATGTCAAGTTTCATTTTTTACGACTATTCCCCGCTTTTCCTGAATCTTTGAATTAACACAGGAGTGAGTTGGTGACGATACTTGCATTCGTCCAGCGGAGCCGGAACAGATCCCGGAATCCAGGCAGTGTGGTCATCAACTATGTTGATAGTGAGATTCGGATGCCAGTGGGATACGATTTCTTCCAGTTTGGCCTCAGCTTTCTGTAAGCGCGAAAACAAACAATGAAGACGAGAAACAACACATCCCCAACTGCTATTCATGATCAATAACACAAAAACCAACCTTGACATTTTCGGCAGACTGAGTCGTCTCGCCGGTCAGCAGATTATGAGTTTTTCTGTAGCGCAATTTCTTGTACCGATTTAGTACTGAAAAAAAGAAGACATTAAATTCGACTAGAACATAGTCATTGTGCTTAAGAAGTGAGAGGGATACAGAAACTCCTGTTATGATATACACTTCAGTGAATAAAAAAAAATATATATCAGAAAATCATGGAATTTATAGTGGAGCATTGAGCACCAACAAAGACAAACAAACAATCGCAACAGTGTCAAAACAAATCTGCCAGCTTACATTTATGCTTGTAAACAGTATCCGATACCGAATACCGTTCTTTGACTTTGGGGTCAGGAGAGAAACCCGCCTTGACCAGGTAGATGTGAGCGTAGAGCGTGCCGTTGTTTTGCACCCGCTATAAATCGAGTACATTAATGATTACACAGAACCCATATTTCTTAGTATATAGGAATGTATAGGCTAGGAACACGGACGCCCCCAAATTAAAAAAGATAACGGACTTACTTCTGAGATTGACACTTTCACGTCGAACGTAAAAATGCCGTCACCAGTTGGACCCGCATGCCAGTCACCGTAGACAAGACCCTCTTTGCTCACAATCAGTGCATCCGGATCGGAAAATTTGTTGAATTTCTGACTCTCGGATACGTAAACGTACATGTCCTAAATTCAAAATGCACGGATATTAAAAAATATTCATCTCGTACCAAAATAAAAATTGAGCAAAACTTAAGAAAATATTAAAAGATTCCTAAAATCGCAACGTACAAAACTAACGTGTATCACGAACTTGAAAATAATAATTGGCACATCGTTAGCTAGCGTGTTACGGAAATTCCAAATTTGGATTAAACTTACGAACACGGTCCCGTTGCTGAAGGCATTCGAGGACGGCATGCGGACGCCCACTCCACCAGCGACATCTGCCACACCACCCGGTCCAGTGGCCGGTGCCGGCGTCCGGCGGAACATGTTCGAGATGAAGTAGATGATGAGTCCGTTTACGACTAGTCCCCGGATCATCCCAAACATGGAGAACGGCTGCTGTTGTGCCTGTGCCGGCTGCTGTTCAGCAGTCGCCGCCTCATTTCCGCCGGCAGCAACAACCTACAAACAAAATCCCCCAAAGAAAATTAGATGTTTAATTTGATACTTCAAGGATAAAATAAATCATTTGAAATTTAGATTTTAGATTTAGATATAATTATCGCCGCGCCGTGGCATTATGGCGATTTCCGGAAGTTGTATTTTAGTGAA
>JAQGBY010000543.1:0-42437 GCA_034698785.1 Mycogona germanica | reverse complement strand
GCGGAGGCATGAAAAGCAATGCGAGCGACGAAAGTTATTCAACGTGGCCCGATCGTTGTATGTGACCAAGCTGATTTCTAACACAACCCACACATGTTATACTGCCTACCTAAATCAATGGCGAGTAATTTAAATAATTACACGGCTATATCAGCGTATCCGCTTGGAAAATCCTATTCCAAATTGATAATAATTAAACACTCGATTCAATGTATTCTTTCAATACCCTTGGCAAGTATGTACACTCTGGCGAACACAATTCCATCAAATCAATCAAAAATTATTTCATTGTTAAATTAGACGAGATATTTTATACTAATAATACTAAGTGGAACACCCACATTGATAGAAAACATCTAAAAAAATTTAAATTCGGAAGAATAATATAAAAATGCGCTACACATCCTGCGAGTAGCTTCTCGTTTAAAAGTATCTAACGTCTTGGAATTATTACTAGTGTGTATAATAAACAATCAAGTAAAATCTTGCAATGCAGAGTAGTTAAAACAAAAAATCCGATTGTGTCAGGATCCATATTTTGCGCACGTATGAATGATTTATGAACAACAATAGACTGTGCATGACCCAGATCAAAAATACGGTAATGCCCCAACGAACCCTTCAAAATAGTTATAAGCTAATCGAACCCCCCTTATACAGTACGATAGTGGAAATGATGACGGATGGTGTTCGCGAACACGTCGATTCAAAAGGCAACCACGCACACGCCAATGAGCTATTCCTGTAGTTGGGTCGACTACACAAATGAGTGAATTATTTTTTCGGTGCATAATTATTGCTTTCTGTGCATAATAATTTCACTTGCGAGCGTGTTTATTATAGGCGTCCGAGTTTCGCGCTCAATACGGTTGGTCACACGCAAATTCCATTTAATCGCATCCTGAAACAGGATATTTATGGTCGCCCGCACCCAGTTTCAGCGAGCCATCGTCAAAACTCTAGCGTGTTCGGCTAGAAATTCGCCTGGGGAGCAACACACAGAACGCCAGTCGCCAGTGATCACAGGCTGTTCCCTTTATCGATTTCTCCCCTCCCCCTTCCTCCCTCCCTTCTCCCGAGTCCTTACAATTCTGCTGGATCGAGCCTGTCCACTTTTTAGTTCAGGGAATGCGGGATGAACGAGCGAAGTCGCTCTGCCGTTATTATGCGAAATCGAATGTAACCGTATCTCCGTATTCACGACAAAAGCGCGATAGTATTGATTCCGCCGCTAGAGGCGCACTGAAATTGCCACAGAATTACTAAAAAATTGACTGTACTGTATTGATTTAAAACGACGGCTTGAATAAATATTTTAATTTTTATACAGAATGGTATCAAATATTCGGATAACTTGGTATTTGCCAATTTATTTTATATAGTTATTTCCCAAATTTGATTTTAATGTTAATTTCTATCTTTCATTACAAATGAAAACTGTACTTGCGAGAAATAATAACAAGCTGGTCTATTCTTTCACGCGATCTTTCAAAAATCCCAATAAATTCTATGGTCAATCAAATCAGATAGATAATAATTTGGTGCAGTTAAAAGATTCGAATTCCGAGCTATGAATTCTCACTATACCTTAACATATTTCAGGGGGTTAGCGTCTGTTATTGCAAAGTGTGTAATTAATGTACGGCATGTCATAAGTGCAGACACTAGTAGCAAACAATTGTGCAAATTCTCTCTCATCGAGACATCAATTAATCAAGTCAACGTTAATTTGCTCTCTCTCTCTCTCTCTCTCTCTTAATGGCAAGATGCAGAGTTATCAAAATTTCTGTTTGACATTTTTCTTAATTTATTTGTTACTGTTTACCACGGTTGACGATCCAGGGTCGGCCATATATATTTAATTCATTATAATTTTATTTTTGTTTTGTTGTAATTGTAATTAAACACAGACATTTGCTAATTTAACACACCTTTAGCATTTTTCGAGTATTTGGTTCCATATTATGGTATTGGTAGATGTCTCTAGAGCTGGTTGAAAGAATAACTTTAAATTTTGAACGATGACTTAATATTTTAGTTTCTTTTGAAGATCGTATATTATTAATTTTAGTTTTCTTAAAAGCTGTTGCATACAATATAAGCAGATCAACATCAAAATCGACAACTTGCCCGTGAAGATGCACGTTAGACTGTTCGCTTTTGCCTAATCATTGTGCCGTCGTTTGTTCGTCTCGGCCAATCGGTAGAGTCGGTATAAACTTATTGGTGTACCTTTTCCCGTAATGTCCACTGCTATTCCTTTCTCCAATTCGCCGATACCCTTTTTATATAGGTCAATGGCCAAGTCCTTGTGACCTAGAAAAATAAATATGGACATTTGAGCTTGAAACGTCATTAAGGTACATCGCCGTCGTCGTAGGGAAATGATGAACCATTTCCATCATCTGCTTCACTCAGAAAAATAACATTTTCGCTATTGTCGACGGAGAGTGTGGCCAAAACGCATCAACGAAGTCATTAGATCGAGTTTCAGTGGGCCCTTGCCAAGTGTGTAACGTAATGGCGTTTCAGAACGCGCACAATACACCCAGCACACACAAAATCGTTATCGACCGTTTCTACTGGACAACAAAATATTACGCTCATTTGTCATGTGATGAGACAAACTCATGCGGGAGAACCTGATATGAGACGCGGCATCGACTCCACACACGATGGATTAGAGAATAAATATTTTGTCCACACCTTTATTCTTGAAAGAAACAAGATCTGCACCCATTCATGAACCCATGGATAGGCTAATGTAATAATTAACATCATTTTTCGGAGGTTATTCGACAGTAAATCCGACTGAGACAAAAATAACTGATCACATGCTAATTTATATTTTTTACTTGCATTACAATTTCTTTATGTTGTCAGGCCAGGCCTGGCAGGTCTCCTAAAGTGACGAGCCGCCACACTCTTTGGCGAGCTCTCGTCAGTATCGCGGAGAGACCTCGGCAGAGACCGTGAGCGAAGACTACAGGGAATTTCCAAGCAACTTTTTCACGGCCCCCGTGACAATTCAAACGTCATCGTCGAAGGCCTCTCGTGGCATCGCATACATAATATACGCCCAAATAATATTGGCTCGCGATTACATGCCTCCCCTAATGATGTCAATTGGTGACGCGCGCGCGCGCCTTATAAAAACCACAGTTATATAAGCCCCAAATACCGCGTATTATGTACGGGACCGTATTTAAAGAAAAACGCGCCCTGAGCGAGAATAGATTTTTTTTTACGATATTGTTATTATGACTGTTGAGCAGAAAGTAATGTGCTGTCCCCTCGCGCATGCATGAGTCCAGATTTCAAGGGACGGATGCCCCCCCGGGTGTCATATGTGCGTACGTGCCCTGGGCTGCTGCCCCAGTCGTATTCCCCGATGTGAGGCTGTGACCAGCCAATTTTTGACGCCAGAGAAATATTGCGTCCGGCCAACGCAGCAAAAAATATAAAAACTAGCAGTAACAAGCATAAATGAGTGTTTCCGCGATGCTCCATAAAAGACCATATAAAGCGACGAGCGCACGAAACCGAGACGAGAGAAAGCCGCGACCGTAATAATCGACGTCGGATCAGGTGAACAAATCCCTCCCTCAGGTAATCCAAAGATATTCAATGAAATGGCCTTTCACCGTATTCCCCGCTGCTGGAACTACAAACGCGACGGGAAAGTGCTGCCCCTTCTACAAGGACGAAACGTTTCACGGCAACACACAAGCTCGTCGAGATGACAGTGGTGGCCCAAAAGTGGTACGCGAAATATTGCAGAAACGCTAGCGAATATCGGAATGAGCTTTTAGGATCTTGTTCCAAATCAAACTACAAATGTTTTAACAGTAGCATGTACTCGTACGGTTAGGAATAGACGTTTCAGGGCAGCGCATCCAGAATTGCCCAGGAACAAATAGTCCATGTTCTCTCGTATCTTGACTTTGACGCTGTGACAAGTGCATGGTGGGAAACAATGACAGGCGGAAAGTGTGTGGTCCACTTTATCCGGCGACGAGACCCAAACAATTCACCCAGAGAAGAGGTGTCGAGTGGGGTAGTGGTTAGCGTGCTTGCGTTTATGCCCATATCGCGGGTTCGATCCCGACCGACGTCTTCGATTTTTTTTTCAACGACTGGTTTTATTAAGTCCAAAGCAACTAATATACCAAAACGCAAATTTTGTGGACCTTCGCGTTGTTCGGGCGAGAGAAAGTCCTACGCACGCCTATTTAGGAAATCGTTTACCCGTGTCTGTACGATATCAGGACACGTTAAAAATCCCTACCTACGTCAGATCTAGGCTAGGCAAAATTACCAAGTCGCCTCCCGAAGGGGGGGGGGCGCTTTGAGGCTAGAAAGTAGATATTTTCTTTATAAAGTCACCAGCTTAAAGATGATCACAGGTGTATGCGATGTCAAAAGTCGAAGTAATAACAAGGGCGGAGTGACGTTGAATTTGGGGATCCTGGGGGGGAAGGGGGGGGATTGTAAGTTTACACACCCCCAGCGGGGGCATCAGTCGAGGCAAAACGCCCAGCTTTACACAATAAATCTATCGCGTTTGCCAGACGATCGTTTCGAAGTAACGATCCTGCTGCGCGGGTCCCACGCAACGAACGGGATCGGATGATGGGCGAGAAATCTGTATAAAAAGTGGTCTCGTGGACCGAATTCACATCTGATGCGGTCCATATTATGTTCGACAATTGCGTCGCCTCTTGGCACGGTGTCAACTGGATAGCTGGTAGAGACGCGAGGAGGTGGAATCTCTTGCAAAAGGGGGCCCCCCACACCACTAGTGATACACTACTATAGGAACACTAACGTTGAACCAAAACGTTCGCCCAAAAATGCATGGACGAAGAAGATAAGAAAAACACTTTTGCAATTTGAAAACGTTCGACTGATTTTTTCCATTACCTACAAATGGTCCACTCAAATTTTGACAAACACATGTTTATAATAAAATAAAACATTCATAACAAATTCATAACGAATTCATAATGAAATAGGGGCTGTTCCGGGACAGCACTGGACGAAAAAGACGAACAGAGTCGGCGAGAAACTCTCAAATAAAATAATAGAAAACACTATTATTCTTATCTACTTATATTTGTTAAACACATGTTTGTTCAAATGTGCACCAAATATGGACCGACCATTATGAGTTTCCCCTAAATACAATATTCCTCATCATATACCAACTCGTAAAATAAAAAGTCATTTAATTAAAGTAAACCCTATCTGAGACATTTGTTAAGGAGGTCCACCAGCGTGTTCGCCCTTTAAAAAATCCAGGAGGCGACCTGGTAATTTTGCTCAGCCCAAGCTTAGTATAAGCTACTAATACTTTTAAGCGACGATGGTGCCATCTGGAGATAATGTGAGGTGCCAATATACGCGGCGTACGAGTATGGTTCGATCATCATTTTAGATTCGCCGACTAACGTCCGAGAACAAGCCATCGGACGTGACACGGGCACTAAAAAACAAAGATCGTTTTTGGCGCCGCACACAGAAGCTCCGCATCTGATATCGTGCGACAGAGACGGACATGATGGCAGCTGATAGTAATGCGTTCACACTCGTCGCTAAATATACGCGTCTGAATACTGGTACCAGCCCCACTAGAAAATGGGTTTTGGGATAGAATAGAAAAACAAACTAAATTCCGTCGGCAAATTGGAATGTCGCCTATAAAACACGCGCATGCAGCAGATTGTGTCTCCAAACCCTATATAGTCTCATTTTATTATGGTGATTGAGCTTCTGAGTTGGATTCTACCAGTTGATCTACTGACGAACGAATCGCTCGTATAAAGCCTACTTTAATGTCCCGGTTCCAAACTCAATCTGACAAGAGAATTTTCAAACGCAGCCAGTCCAGTTAGTGAAACGATGACATAACTTTACTTTGACTTTGACAAATGGAAGTTGTCGCTTTGCGATTAAAATCCATACTAGAGTAAAAATTGATTGGGTTATGCACAACTTTTCACTTCCGCCTGATACAGCGCGTTTTAGAATAAACAGACTCTAGTACATATCTTGATTAGTCGCTTTTTCCATGTTTCCCTAATACCTCTTGAAACTCACATGTAGTATGGATGAACCATGATTTCCAAATTTTTATGAAGAGGTTTGCCCGTGTACCTGAATTTATAATGTGCACTAGATTTTTTAAAATCTGAGATACTATGCGCCTGCAACAACAATAAACCTAACGCCAACCCCATACCCCTATAATGATTTGAAAATTTGATGATTCGTATAAACGTAACACAATTCATTTTGTGACTCTGGAGAAAATGCCATTTTATTTTTAAACGCCTTGTTAAGCTAGCCGTCAATCGAACGATGACAAAGCCGGAACTAATATTTTTGAATCGCCCTGTATTAATTCATGGACAATGTATACAAACGCCAACACTTTGTCCTTTCCCTTGCCGTACGTGGGTCGCCTCTTCGGGATGAGTAATCCATAGTTAAAATACTCAAGTAATCGTCACGGGAATGACGGACCACTAACTCCGTGCCAATAACGATGAGCATTAAGTTATGTACCGTACGAGGAGACAGGCCTCTATGAAAACCCGCCCCTTCGAGTCATCCCCTTCCTCTAAACATTTCGCACATTACTGCGAGCTAACAAACGGAATTTCGCCGAGGCCTTAATCACGGGCACACAAATTGAAATCCGCGCGACACCCGACATGCAAATAAGAAAACGACCACCCTCAATCCTTCAGAGACCCCGTGTCATCGCTGTAATAGTCTGCATAGTGGATGGAACGTTATGAAGTGGATCCAGCGTCACGTTAGTGAATAGCCGTTACGTGATCACTTGGTGACGCTGGTGGCATAAAAAGGGCGTGGATCATGATATGATCATCTTCTACAGCGCTAATTTTGTCATGCTTTTTTAAAAAGTAAAGTGACTTAAGTCTCACTATTCTAATCATTCCAGTTTTGAGGTTTAACTGATAGAATTTTCAGAATTAAATTTTTGAGCCGAATTGAAAAACTCGCCTTGCTCCCGTATACATTTTCTTCCCAATTCAGTGACATTGGGGATTCGAAAAAGTACCCTCAAGGTCTACAAATTGTGGCCAGCTTAGAGGGGTCTCAACAGGATAAATTCGTCCAAAAGAGGGGGATGCTGAAAGGGGCGGAAAGTTGACGTCATCGACCCTTTCCCCCGGCACTCACATAACCGAATCTCAGCGCAGGCATCATTTCACTATCACTTGTACCCGCGGTCCCCGCATGCTCGGTTGCCCGGGTGGAGTTGATCCGCACTGCACATACGGGACCATCAAAGCAAATAAAAGAGATGCGAGTTTAGAGCTAGAAACGAGATCATCACTATGATCACTGTAGCGCTCGCCCAGCCCACAAGATATACAAATTTCAAACCATGTAATGGCTGGCACTCTACATACAACAACGGAAGAGTGGTTTTCAAATTCTAACACATTTGGCCGGTGGCCCAGCTGCTCGATTTGGCTGGACGCCGAAAACGCGGATTTGTGGTCGTAAGCCCCTATCAAAACATTTGCAGCATTATTATCTTTTTATGGTGTGTTTGTCCACAGCGCGAGTTTGATGCCGGGAAGAGGGATTGTCCTCAAATAGTATTGGTATTCCACTATTCATGGAGAAAATATTGGTTCAAATTCTTCAAATTTTGTAGAGAAAATTCTGACCTATTCTAATATTTATAGTGTGCGGAAAATTATACTAGCGCATTTCAGCTTACTCAAATTGTGGTTGTTTTATGGAGATCTCTGACAAAGGAAATGTTTGATGCCCTGATTATGAAAACTACTGTAACGAATGTGTCGAACACTCAAACTGGACTCGGAGATTTTGTCAAGCTAATGAAATATAATTAAAACCACCAACCAAGATCCACCATTTTTATTAACGGGTACTTCTCGAACATGAAATGACATGTAATTTTCCGTGAACGAAAAGACAACAAAAACCAAATGACTCGTAGAACAAAACCAGAATGATTTTTGCTACGGAGATTCTTATTATATGGATGCTTATTGGTTTCCCCGAGAGCCTCTCACGGAATTGGGGAGCGGGAGTGGGGTCATGCGAGAAAATAAACGTATCCCAAACTAGATCCAACAGATGGGGCAAGTCAGATGCAGCAGTCATTCGCAATATCCCTTTCTCCAGAAGCCATTTCAGTCGCATCGCGACCACCACGCGCCATCAGGACTTAGCAACGCGGGCCAGAGATGCCGAGCACCTCATAAAAAGTGCACGCACTGGTCGCCATGGCAACGTCGCACACAAATTTCTCACGTACAACCGTGCCCCCCCCCGCACCCTTCCCCATCCACCTGGCAACAACCAATTGAGACAAAGTGTACTGGGACGCTGTGAGAACACCAGCCGGCCATTTTCAATTAACATGGGTTTCACTTAATTCGCGAGAGGAGAGCGACCAGAAAATGGCGACACACAGAAAGAAGCGTCGTACGATATTACATAAAAGTGAATATTCATTAGCAGGGATTCATTAGCAGAGATGAAATGACATGCAGCATGCACTAAGCGGGGGTTAGGCGAAAAGAATCGATCCCGTATACAAAACAATATTGTCTCACGCTTGGCGTAACTATTTATTGAATGTGCGGCCACGAACGCCAGAAATGAATTAAAATTTAGTGTGAACCTTGTCCTTGCTTCGCCAAATTTGTCCGCTCGCTTAATTGTTTCGATGGGCGCTGGGGGGGAGTGAGAGTCTACAGGAGAAAGGAACGGCGGGCGGAAACTTACAGACGTGACCGGCGGCATGTCGGCCGCCGACGTCCGTGGCCCAGGCGCGAGCCCGGCGCGCGGCGAACCTCCGCTCCTGCATCCGGTCGAGGTCGGCGCCGTCGGAGGCGCTGCGGCTGCGGCGGTGCACGCAGCCGGGCGAGTCCCACGGGGAGCCGGAGGAGGAGCGGGACTGCGTGGGCGGCTGCGGACGGCGCAGCCCGGCCGGCGAGTGGGGCGGCGTGACCCCGCGACGGGGCGGCGGACCGGGCGACAACGATAGAGGTGGTGGCGGCGGCAGGTGATTCAGGTACCATGATTCCAGCCCCGGCCCCGGGTCGTTCTCTGCGGGGGTGGGGAGGGAGGAGAAGACGGAGGTGAGGCGAGCGAAGCAAGCCTGCAGGTGAGACCGATGTCGTTTGAGCTAACCGTCAGAAGCACAACCATAACATTCGAAAGGGCATACAAATTATGCGAGCAACCATGACCAATCAAATTTATAGAAAACAAATTGATGGTACTCCCAAAAATTTCATAAATATTCTTGTTAATGGTATCATCTTTATCAGAAAAATTGGGAACCGCAAAATTCGACCTCTAAGAATACGTTGGCGCTAATTAAATTTTTATAGTGATTTGACTTCTTTACTGTATTAAATCGCCCACATTATTTTATTTAAATCTCTGATCGGTTGATGCATTCAACGTTTATATCCATAGACACGGCGATACACTCACTGCAAAGGACTTTTTCCAAGGTGGGTAGGGCGCGTCGCGACACCTGGTGGCGAAACGCTGCTTTGTATATTGGTGGTGTGTAGTGTCTGGTGGCGTCGCCTGTGTCCAATTTGTTAGGAGGTTGACAAAAAATTTCTTGTTTTGTGTTGAAAAAATTCTTGCTCAGTGTGGTCTAAAAAAATGGAGTCTTTAAAATTGGAAAACGTTAATCGAAATCTAATGAAATTTCGCACACTTATTGGCAATACATTCATTTTTTAATTGCCCTCGTGCATGTGTGTGTGTGTGTGTGTGTGTGTATGTGACTCCATTGTTTTGATTCGCGATTCCAAAAATGATAATTCAAAAAGGAATGTATTGTCAATAAATGTGCGAAATTTCATACGATTCGATTAACGTTTTCCAATTTTAATTGTAAATTTAAAAAATACTTCATTTTTTCTTTTAGTCTACACTGTATATAAGTGTTTGTGATTGTGATATTAGACATTCGCTTTTCGAAGCCAGATTAAAATTTAGAAACTCTCTTAATGTATATTGTTTGACGTAGTTCTGTTTTTCGCTTATAATTAAGCTTTTATTTAATGACCTAATTAGTTTGCATAATATTCATCCTGCAAGAAAGCGTTAATTACTCAAAAGTGTGTTGCTGTGTATAAAAACTTCTGTTTCCGTAATCAACCAAAATTGGGTTCCAAATTTTGCAAGTTCAACATTGTCAGAACTCGAGCGAAACTTACAAAAACTGTATTTATAATTTTGAAACTTTTAATTATTGGGAAAATAACGCGGAAACACCCACATCATATTCAACACACACATATTTTGGACTATACTGTGCAATTTAATTTTGCCAGCCTTCAGAAAAGGTTTATTTTCACTGAACAAATCCTTGGTTAGAAATTTCGTTCGAAATATTAACGCTGATTGCGCGCCAAGTGGGCGTGACGCGCACTGCAGCTAAACCTAAAGTTGAACTTTCGTGGAAATTGAACAGCAAGCGAAAGGAAAAAAGTTTGGCTGTTTCGTGCCATTATTTGGCCTCAGGTGCCCACTGTTGCTAGCTGCGCTGCTGTTGTTTGCAGCGCCTCCAGTACTGAACAGTAATCGGCCTAAGCAACTGGCAAAACTGACACTTTAGGGTGGTCAACTCCAGGCGTAATGACGATTAAAAAAATCGCGGGAAGGAGACACCAAACTTGCTTAGGAGCGAATAGGAATCCTGAACTCTAGGACTTCTACCCTCCTTGAATTCATTAGAGCCGCAACGTTCGTAAGCAAAGGCAGCAAATAATGGCGCATAATCAAATTGGCTTTTCCGGTTTAGTGTGAGTGAAGCGAGCCGAGAATGTTAATCAGTAAAACGAAAAACATGTCGCGTTTATTCAGTGTTTACAATTTCCCTGTGACATTATTCTTGTTTACATTGTCATCGTAATTTGGGACTATATTTGTCTGACTAAACCTTAATACGAATAATATCCCATCTGGGGTGTAGGAATAGTTTGCTATAGTTACTATTTCATGGGAAGGAGAAATTTGGTTTTGCATATTTAAAAAAAGCAAAAAGCACATTGTTTCCGTAGTTCATGCACACAGGAAGCAAACATTGCCACAATAATATGCTATGAACGGGGTCGATCTTTCAAGCTAATGTACAAAGCAATAAGCGAAAAGGTTTTTCGATTAAAGACTGGATCGAACTTTCGTGTCTGTTGACCTTTTCCATACTGAAAAACGTAATGTTGTTGACGACAAATTTAAAACTCAAAAGGCACGAAATAACATTTCCTCCTTTCTAGTCCCACTTACAACCCACGACTCCACCGATTTGATATTATATGATCGAGCAGTTCCGCCACCAGAGGTCGTAACACGCCCACCACAGGCCACAACCACACTAGAAGCAATACAATTACCATAACATATTAATAGTTAGTATAGCAAAAAAATTGTTATAACACAGCGAGCAACAGATACACACATGTGAGGTGAGAAGGACATACAGAGCAAGGTGAGAGATAGAGAAAGAGCAAAAACCAGCATTGTACCATGAACAGTGCTGCCAGATTGTATGGAGACAATGGGTACTACCTACTGCCATCTAATTTAATTGCCCGAAAAATGTTCCCCTTTGAGAGCATCTGTCAAAAGATTACAATTTAAACAGTCTGGCAACATTGCTTGAACGCACCGAGGTGACGGACACAGGAGGAAATACAGGTAGAAAAAAAGGAAACATTTAAGCACCACCACCTTGTGAATCACCGTTCATGCTGCAACCGGATGGGTGAATTCCTCGTCGAAATTGTACAACTATACGATGTTATGATATTAAGAAATTGAAATCGCGAGCTGCAAATAATTAGGAGAAAACTGAACAAGTTTCTGAGATGCTCAACTGTACTGACAATGCATAGCTTCGATAACGGAAGCAAAAAACTGTTTGTACAGCTGCCCCCATATAGGGAATCAGTGCAAGTTTAGGTGCTTAAATATAAATGATTGTGTGCGGCGCAGCCCAACCTTATCTTACAATGATGGCCCGTTGGTTGAAGTGAAATCACATTGAAATAATGTAAGATACAGTGTCTCAAACTGAAAATGATGCTGAAAATAGCAAACACACAAAACCCCTCCCCTTCTCTCCAAAATCGCCACAAATCTCAAGAAGTTTGGATATAACAAGTCGGAAATGACTGCAATTATGACTGCAGCAAAACAGGTTTCGGAAGTTGCCTCTAAAAATAAAATTCAGAGGAACACGTTAATAATGGTTATGTGTTCTCACAAACAGTAATGCTGTAAGTATGAAATCAAATACTTTACACATCACCAAGATAAGCCTATGATGTGCAACTTTATATTACAAAAATGATCATGGCCGATTGGTCAAAAATTTTGTTGTCTGATTAAATTTCCATTAATGAGTGAATATTGAAATCATTACTATTGATATAAAGTCCATAACCAATCCATATTATTAATAGTTCTATGAAGTGACAACGCCATTCCACAATTTTTCCCGATTCGTTTGTGCCAAATAGAAATGCCTCAAGTTTTCACTTACAGTTCCAGGTAAGTGTTTTTTCATTTAAATGTCAACAAAGATCATTCAGCTGCGATAAGGAGAACTAAAACTATATGGAGCATTTCAAGTTCTATATATATACTGTAGAGGTAGTGACTACACCTGCATCCACAAACAGTGGGCTGGAGGAAGCGTAAACGTTTGCCTCCCCCCCGCCCGCAGGTAAAATGCTGCTACAACTTGTCGAGGCACTGTACAGAAAACGGTACACGAAGAATAGGGGAGAAACAACTCCATTATCAACATTAAATCTTAATTAGATTTCTCAGAGTACGCAATATAAGTACGCAATATAAGAGTCAAGTCGCGCTGGTTCTCTCTCTCTGTATAGTTGCCTTCCATGGAGAGACTTGACAGACACACGACAAGGGGCGCGTCGACAAACGAAAGCCTGTGCGGCATAGGCCGATCGATCGGCTGACACTAATTCGACTTGATTGACACATACGCATGCGGCACAGTCGCGACAAAAGATTTCAAAAAATTGTGCGCATATGTATTTGAGCAATCTCGAATCACGGTGCCCCATCACGCATTCGAGACATTTGTTCTCAACTAAGGGGCGATTCTAAACCGCCATCGGGGCGACATTGGACGTCTCTATGATTTCCAGCAATGATAATGCAAAATGATTATGCTATGATAATGCAAGGTGCTATTCAGGTTATTTGCGCTGATGGAACAAGCACCGATTTTAAAATTTCTTCATTTTTTCCTATAAATTTGCACCAAGAATGCTTTGTGTCAATTGCTTAAAAAACACAAGACATGTTCTTAAGTACTTAATTGTGCAAAATAATCAATCCAGTTGTTCGTTCAGACATTTCCTTAACCATAAGTCATTCGATTTTCCTCCGAACAAACTGTGCGGCGCCCCTATACATCGCATATATGGATATGATCAATCTCGATGTTCGATGCATGGTATAGCTTTCACATACGCGTTGGCGTAAAAAAAAAAAAACCTATTTTCTTTCTTTAAAAAATCACATGTTCATTCCGTTCTCTGAGTCTATACACGTTGTTCTCTACAAATTAAATTCGCTCTGTGCAACTCTCCTGAGCACTTCATTGCCACATTGGATGTTGGATTTTTTTGGCAAACAAATTGCGTTGGTCGATGGACGCTTACGACAATGCCAGCTAACCCTTACACTAATATTATTAGCATTCTATGCTACGAAGCCGCCCAAAACGTGGTTATGCTAACAACTAAGCTCGGCAGGCCAATTTTTAGGGATCAACAACTAGTACCTATTAAAAGTAAGTACAGTGCGCGAAACTCACTTATTAATTGGAGAGAAAAATCGACAAGGAAACCTATATTTACGCTACAGTTGAAAAAGACCATCTATGTTGGGAATTTCCATGATTGGATGATAATTTGGAATAAATTTGAATATAAATTCTGCTGTTACTTCTGCACGTAAACATGCAGGTAATCTTCCAAATTATTCTAGATATTTAGTATTATGAATGCCAACGCACCTCAGTCATAGCTATTTCCTAATTCAATAGAGCATTCACAGTTTCGAATGTCGAATGCGAACTATCAACTGCCGTAGAATAAAATTAAGTTTACGCAACAGATGAAATAATTCAAACGCACGCAGGATTGGTAAAATACGTGCACGAACAAATTTCACTGCACGCACGCTGTTTGTACGCATAGGACACATATTGGCGAAACTACATTTTCGCTCGAGCGTCATCTAGCGAGCATCTCCGAAAATAATCCTGTACACAATAGAAAGACTCGATTAGACAACGCCTCCACCTGGCGCGCAAAGCGATCGCGATATCTGTCCAATCTTAAGAAATTTGATAATCAAGATCAGACAGTCGACAGTTTACATGCTCTCTTGGAGGTGCAAGAAGTTGGTGTCACTGCTCGTACATTTCGGAAATAAGATAGCAATAGCAGAGAGCATCAACTTCTTGCACCCCACATCATCCCCCACACTCTTATGATCATCCATGTGACTGTAAGCACTAAAACAAAAACACCGATACCAGGCTTGGCACCTTTCCAGTCTCCACTAAAGTATGTTGGAGAAGGGGCATGGAGTTTTCAGCGACAAACGCTGATCCGATAATTATTGCACGCAAGCGTAATATATACACCATAATCTGTCGTTGTTGCGTTATCAGGAGTGGAGCAGCCACGCCCGAAGAGTGAGCCAAGTGGGCCGCTAGCTGTCACGGGCCCATTGGGGGGAGAAACCCCACTTCATTGGTATATCTCACCATCCAATAATTGGACCTGGGAACGGTTGGACAGGCGCGTCGTATCCAGACTGCCATGTGCGCCAGGTGGCGTTAGCATCTGGTTGAATCTCGCCATTACGTGCTGTACGTGAACTTGTTTTTTTTCCAGAAGTGATAGCTTAATATTAAATACAATTAAAATAATATTCCACAATTTCGCAACGGTGGCGGGCACGATTTTGATTTTGGGATTTTTAAACTATAAATATTTAAAATGGAGGCATAATGGGAAGAATAATTCGGTCAAGGGTGAAACGCCAATGGAGCGAGATAAGAGGAAACTTGACATCCACCGCCCACAGACACACCGTCAACCTCAACCCATTTATCTTGACCGTGCAGTGCACTGTATACCAGCTGCTCGCACCATTGTCGGTCGTTGCTTTTTTGCGTGCATGCCCGATGAACATGTGCACGACGACCACAAAACCACAAAAACTGGTCACCTTTAATTGGACTCTCAGCCGTCGTCTCTCCGCAGCAGGTGGATGCCCACTGTACTCCAAACATCACAACTTTTATAATGGGATTAATTAAGTCTCGATTACAGGATGGCCAGCCGTACTGGACTTGACGTCTCATTTTCTCAATTAACGTTATCGTTCTACATAACGACTGTTTGGGAACAACCGATGAGTGTGTCAACAACCATTAAAATTTGAACCTATCTAGAACAATAGACCACATCTTTATGAACATATTATTTACGGTTCACTGTAAGTAATCGGTCATACAGATTCGAAACTTCAATTAGTGCATAGATATGTGATTATTCATTTCCTACTTAGGTGCCGAAATATTGTACCGCGAACTGTGAACGTTCTATGAAAAAGGAGAAGTCCCGGACCGGTTTCACATTTGTAACACAAACAACAAACCAAAACGACTGGGTTAATAACATCGTTCAACCCGACAGCTAAGCATAGACCTGCCGTAGGGATCATTTTTGGTGCCAGTGGGTCAGTGGCAAACGTTTTCGGTTGTCGGCATCATTTTTTTTCTCTCTTGAGATAAGTGTCTTCAGATTAGTGGCAAAGTCCATCAAGGTAGGCGACGTGGGACTGGCGGGACTCGGGATGTCTATTTTAATTATAAAAAATTGGGCAAGCCTACAGCTGATGTTTATACGGAGATGATTGATAGAGCTACTGCAATGATTGCTCGTTTAGCTCATTATGCATTACTTTATCTATTGTGTATTTGAAATTTAAAAATTAAACAAACACAACAAATAGCTACTCAAACACATGAATTTCTAATTACCAAGCATAACGCCTTTAAAAGTTTTGAAATTTTTCATATCAGTGCCAGAGAGAATGGACAATTTTGAGTGTTCGATATCATCATAAATTGACATTTTAACGCCAATTGAAATACTTTTTTTAAAAAATTAAATGTGTTACTTGGGCACACGTCTATTTCGAAGAAAACGACTCTCAATTCAATTATTTGTATTCCTATTGTTGAGAAGAACAACGTGAATATATAATTTCGAAAATAAATATAAATAATAAGCAATTTTCTGCGGGCATTTTCCATTGACTGCACGGTATTGTTGCGTATATATAACCAGACTTGAAGTGAATTTCTTAAATTACACTCTGGTGCATACATACATTCTGGTGACTGGATTTGTATCGCGCATTGGGTACGTTCGTATGATGATAAACTTATTTATTTGTTGATTTCACAAGTATCCATTTACATTATACATGTTTAGGCAAAATTCGCCAGCCCATTACCGAAGCCATTTGCGACAAGAGTTAAAAAGTTTGTTGCAAATTTCTCTAGTGACCCATTCTTATCTTAGCCATGCCCTATGCTAATCAAATGAGGATAGCAATTCCAATCACCAGAATGTGTAGTAACAAGGAGCAGCAGCAGAAAGGCACTTTTCTAGCTACATACAAATATCAATCCGAACACTATTTCCAAGTGTGAAGCGTGTAACTTATGAAATTCATTGTAACTTATGAAAATCAGAGTCAGTTGGGATAGTACATCTCAAACTGTCAATACCTGATATATTTACCCCCCGCTATAGTCCTCTCCTGGGGGCTGCTTGCGGGTATATAATGCCACCAAACAATTCGATTCCCACTGACTGAAGCCTCCACAACTTAAAGTTCATGAGGTGTGGTAAGCGGCGCGACACGACGTTTGATGCCACCTTTTTCACGTCAAAACTATACACACACACACACGATGAAAGGCAAAAAGAGAAGTACACTCAAATACAGATCCGACATGGATCTACAAACTGATTTACTTCCTATGGCTCCCCATCCAAACAGCTGGCGATTAAACGGCTTGTGCCTCTAGGGTCACATCAATTTGTGGTCACACAGTCACGTCCAGTTTCGTGACAGCGTTGAGCGACTCATATATTAAATATATCTTAATAGATGTCATTGTTGTGACCACAAAACCAGATAATTGCTACTCAATGAGTGACTAAAAGACAAGAAAGTTTTATCGAGAATGTTGGTTCAGGCCGGGGTGTGATCGATCTGACGAACGAACTTTGGGTTTGAGTGAAGGGCTTGAGTTACGAAACATTTCTATTTTCGAACATCCTCGAAACGGTGCTCGCACAAACCAGCATTACGAAATATTTAAAATACAAACGCCATCCATCTTGTAGATCTTATAAACTTAATCATATGACAAGGTGAAAATACCACAATGGCGGGTACAAAGTGATCGCACTATATACCCACCGACACACGAGATTACAATCGAAACGGGATGCGTTCAAATTACGAGCACATTTCCTATTGCAATACCAACCAGCGCAACCCACATTCCGACGCCTGAGCCTTACGATTCGGATCACGTATTGGGTGTGAACATTTCCTTTCCCCCCACAAACAGTCCCAAACAAAACAAAACAATTTCTCCTTTCGTTTACCTTCGTTTTCTTCGTCAATCTTGAGTGCTCGAGAAATATACTCGAACGCCTTTCGATGGTGATGCTTCTGTTTGGCCAGGGCCGGATCGCCAGGCCCCGAACGGCGTGCGTCGTGCGGATTAAACATATTGGGCGACGACGTCTCGTTGTTGTCTTCGTTGGTCAACTGGCGCCACCGAGCGGCCGTCATCACCTGATCGAGTTGCGGCCCCTCTGCGGCCCGCTCCCTCCGGCGGCCGAGCCGCATGAGCGAGCGACACTTGTCGTAGACGTACTGGCACACCAGAAAAATCTGGAAGGCGGCTAGACGAAGCACGGCAAAAACAAAGAGGACGGGCAGCGACAGTATCTGCAAATTGCGGCGGTGCACCGAGAAGTGTTCCGTCGTCGGGGACGGCGGCGTTCCGACACCGCCGTCCGACGTCGGCTCCGGGACCGACTCCAGCCTGAAGCTGCTGCTACCGCCGTCCGAGTCCAGCATCGCGGTGGTGGCCTGGTGGGGATGGAGGTGGTGGTGGTTGTGGTGCAGGTGGTGATGGCCGAGCGACGTCGGTCGGTCGCTGCTTCGTACGCCGGAGATGCTATTCTTGCGCAGCATCCGTGCGCCATGCTCCGCCAGGCTGCGGTGCTGGATTTGGAGTGGGGTCGCGCTGCTGTGTTGTTGATCTACCGGAACAAACCACGGGCGAGACTAATCATAGCGCACTCTTGGCACGCTCGTTCTCGCTCTCCTTCCTCAGTCTTTTATGAAGCCCTGTCGCCGCCGCCGCCGCTATGCAGCATGCGTGTGTGCCGCCCCCGCGACAACTCACAGATGAAAGATGCGATCGATTTTGGAAGCAGTGCGGCCACCTGGTGGCAACGAACTCAACTGTTCTGATAATTACCTGGTTCTGATAAACAGCTTCTCAAGAATGATGCCCAAGGGGGTTTGCCCATTAGTTGGAGAGGGAAGTTTAAAATTGTGATCCAACTTCCGAGATTTTGGGCACACATTACAACAATATGTACCCCCAAGCAGCCCCCAAGAGAGGGGCCTATGGCGGGGGTCGAACGACCAGTTGTATCTGAGATATTTGTTAAGGAGGTCCAGAACTAGAACCCCCCAGGAGGCGACCTGGTCATTTTGCCTAGCCCAGGCTTAGTATATAAGCTACCTAGGTAGGGATCTTTAACGTGTACCTGTCATCGTACAGGCACGGGTCCCACGGATTTACTTCCATTCCGAAGGAAGGCGCGTTCAGGAATTTCTCTCGCCCGAAATATTCCGAAGGTGTCGGCCGGAATCGAAACCGCGATCACGGGCTGAGAGGCGAACGCGCTACCTCTCTGCCTCTCGACATTTGCGCAATTATCAAATTTTAATCATTGAAATTCACACAGACGAAATGGTTGAACTATTGTGAGAGGGACGCCTTCACCGAGTTTCGCCACTTCGGACGTCGTTGATTTTTTCACGCTTATTAAATCAAGTGTCATATTTTGGCTCCTATTTCCCTAGAGTGTGTAGACAGTGGAATGGCCTGACAGAGCCTCAAATCCAGAGCCTTTTAAAATAAATCCATTTCTGTCCTCAACTGGTCTTTCGACCCCCGCCATAGGCCCCTCTCTTGGGGGCTGCTTGCGGGTAAAATTTGTAATTGTAAAAGTGAAAAGACGTTGCCGTTTCTTACACCGTAAAGTATCGAAAACATGTTATTTACATTTTGGCTGATTGGCTCTGTAGTTGTTAGATTATTTTGAAGCCATAAAGTATACACAAAATAATATCGCATAAAAGCTTTGTCCTGTGAAATCTTGTCTTGGACCTGATTTTAATTACGTTGGCTCTGGCTTATCCTTATAAACATTACAGAACTTTTTAACTCTTATGTTCTATCGAAATGCCATTTTGATTTGGTCAAACCCATCAGTTAGTTTAAAATCTATAGCGTGGTTATTTGAAATCTTTGCTCGCATGTAAAACTTTGTTTGCGCCGAACACCTATTCGAAATTATAAAATATAATACAATGTTGGACTTCATTTAGACAATTTATTAAACGTAAAAATATATGTAACCCAGCAGTTAGTAGTTGAGCCATTCCTTCATGTACTGGCACGTGGATGGCGAAATGACTCCACCCTCCTTGCACTGGTTGATGAGCTAAACAAGATTAAAATGAAACGGCAACGTATAAAATGTCTGCTTTTGTACATATGTACTGCTTCATGTGGTTTTATAGTTGCGGGGAAACGCTAAACTCACCGGACAAACGCCGCAAGGAACTCGAACCAATCCAGTAGGTTGAACGAGCGATTGAATGGCCCGATACGTATTGACGTTCTGATCTTGGGAGCCGCCCGCCTTGACGATCCTCTCAATCTTGCCGTCGTAAAGGAGAGTATTCAAAATAGTCTCAATGTCGTCCAGCGAAAGTTTTACCTGTCACAAAAACACTTGGTTCTCTTTAAGTGAATCACATTACACGCGGTTATTATACCATGAAATTAATCTGGAATCGCGCTTCTAAAAATAATCCTAAGATACTCCCGATTATTATTGGATTTGTTTTATTCAATATGCACTGAAGTTTACTACTAGTCAAGAGGAAATGTCGGTAAATAAAATAAAATTAAAGAAATATTGGTATAATATCAGTGGCCAAGATGATCAACAAACTTTGCAATATAAGCTACGCATTATCTTAGTTTTTAGTAATTGTGAAAACGATTACAAAAAGGATTAGATTATCGAATCTTGTTCAATTTAATTAGATATTTATTGAAAATATATTGTATTTAATGGCATGTTTGGCAGTAGCATTATATGGATTTATTAGACGAGTCGCGAATCTCAATGTGTTTCATCCAATAAATTAGGAGGCACGATATGACATTAACCGCATTAATTAAACTCACTGTGCTGATTCCGAGATCACGAATGAATTGCCAAATCTCTTGCGACGACGCACAGGAACGGCTTCGTTGGATGGTGAGATCGAATGCCTCGTTGTTGGAAGATGCAGCCTAATTGCGATTAAATCGACAAGAAAATATAATTTTTAATTATTCCAAAGTGTAGTACATAGGTCATGCTACACCCGATGACAAGGAATTACAATGTACCCTTTGCTGCAAAAATTTGTAACACTGCTGATTCAGGACTTCCACGAATTCGGAATCGAAATCTTGATCCCAATACCACGAGCCGCCAGTCACCGATCGATCAGGTTCCACATTGTACAACATGTACACTTTCTTCTTTGATGCCTTTATTCATAAACATAAATGGATCTTTAAAAATTAAGTTTACATTTAATTGAAAAAACGGCAACCATTAGGCAATGAAACAATCTTTTTGTTTTGGTCGACTTACCGCAACCGACTTTACTGCTTTAATTAATTTCTTGCTCTCCAAAATCTTCAGAATTTTGTTAACTTGTTGGAGGAGAAGATTACTTTTGTAACGAATGTCTCTTATCCAAATACCTAACTCAAATGAAAAAATAATCAAATTATTAGGCACGTCTATACGACTCACGCAGACGTAGGAAGAAGGTCACTAGCATTCGGACAGATTTTTTTTCACCTTTATTGCCGGACTCCTCTATTATTTGATACAACAGCTTCTCCTCGTTGTCGGCTCCCTTCACATTCTTGGCCACGTTCGGATTTTTAAGACGATACACTAGCTGGTTTCCTTGTTTCAGCATATCAATCTGACCCTACACAAAAACAATTGTTCAAAATTGGGGCTCAGATTCTGAAAGATCTGGTGCTTTTGTAGACCAAGATTAGTCTTACTTCCAAATAACTTTCATGTAAAATGCCCTCTTTGTTAAATTTGACACAAACACATCTTGACAATACCACATACTCATCATTCGAACACTTTATCAAAGCTCGCAATACATGGCATCCTGTATTTTGTAATTTAGACTATGTTTTACCAGCACCTTCTCATTTCATTCATTCTCAAGGCACTTACTGTTGCCACTACTGTTGCAGCTTACCCTGGACAATAGCCTGTTGAGTGCTGACGCCTTTTGCTTCATATCTATAGAGGGTAATCCATCTTCGATGTCTTTGTTTGTAAGACCTTTGGTAGACTCGCTGCACAGCTGAATTATCCTGAAAACATTTTTTTAAAACTATTAGTGGTGCCGAAACTCAAGTGAAATTTTGTTAAAAAAAATAGTGAATATTGGTTCTGTAAATTTACAAACAAGATCTGAAATAATACATTTTAAATGTTTGTATTTTTCTAACATTACAATCTTAGCTTAAACCTTTGACCTCTCAACTTATGGAGCGAATTATTCGAAAACTGTTTAGGGTGCGCGTACTGAATTAACTCTACCAAACGCAAGATTCTCTCAAATTATAGCCACGCTATAATTAAGGCTAGCTATTCCAAATTGTTAGGGACTGTATCAACAGGCCTTAATTTTAGAAATCTCGCGTACGTAGGACAATGATTGACACGAAACTGAAGACATTGGAGCTCTTAATAAGGCATTATGTCTAAAGCAGTTCAGCTTTAAACACGACGGACAGAGGGGTGGTGACCACATGGTCACACATGGAACAGCACATAAACATGACGGATCCCAAACATTCTCTTCAGAAAACATTAGAAATTATTATTCGTCCCTTGTGAGCAGACACCACTGTTAATTAAACACGTCAACTGTTATTTAAACACGTAGGCCAGCTGGCTGGAAACACAAGACGCACGACAAACCCCTCACAGTATGTCCAGCCGTGAGACCGCTATCTCACCATTTCTCGAGATCCAAAGCCTCGATAGCATCACTGGAGGATCCCGGGGTTGCTTCAGCCATGGCTCAACAACAATTTAAATAAATAATTGGAGGCACCCAAAAAGTACTTCAGAAAAAAAAGACCCGAGAACGACCATGCACCATGCAGAGCAGATGGGGAAAACCCCGAATGAAAAAATAACAATGCAGACGACAACATCCGACTGATACCGTAGCAATTGAGTATTTTCAAAACAAAAAAGAATGAGAATTTTCAGAAACAAAGAATCACACTAAAAAAAATTAAATATTAAAATATTAATTAAAAATTGAATAACATCAAATAGTATGGCTTCTCTCGATTCGCTTTTGTTCGGAAAATTAACCAATGAAGTAGCTCCACGATCTAGGTGAGGGTCAGGTTCAAAATTCATGATGCTTGCACGAAATATGTGTGCCGCAGTAGGGCGCGTTTATAAATTATGCAGACAAATATCAAAACATGTTATACGGGATGGGGAGGGATAGTTGTTAACGCACCCAGACGTCGTTTTTTCTCCCCGCCATACGAGTCGAGGCAACTCGAACGAACTTATTGCCGTGGCAATTGAACAATGAAGGAAGGGATGACGGAGGACAGACACGAAAGAGAAAGTGGCAAAGGAACCACTGTAAGAACCTATTTTCTCTATATCATTCTTGAAAATAGAGAGAGAGCTCGTAGTCCATTTTAATATGTGTCGTCGTTTTGCATTAAATGTGGCGGGTGGGAGGGTTGAATGCGTTTGGGAAATTTGGGACTGAAAATGCTATCCTCCATTTGCAAAGATGGCGTCACCATTGCCGGTTGCATTGTGGGTGTGACAGAAGGCGCGTTCAGAAAATGGCGCCCTCTTTTGAATCAGTCTCATTGAATGACATGTGACAAGATACTCATGTGGTGGCTTTGATCTTTGTTTTTCATGAAAAAGGTGTCCAGAATAGAAAATAGAGCTGGGCGCAGTCTATTGATGATCCGTTTGAGGATAAAATTGTACGATGTTGTCATAATGTCGTAAACTATTGCGCGATAAAAAGTGAACAGGACTCGAGGAGCTTCAGAAGGACCTCGATTTAAAAAAAAAAATGGCAGCTACAACAGAATGTTGACAAATGCAGTATTATGCATGCATCCAGGTCTAGGGATCCTTTGCTATATGACTACACTCTTTATGGGGCGCCGCTCAAGGCTGTCCAGCAGTACAAGTATCTGGGGCTACAAATGACCCCACAATTATCTTGGAAAGCGCCATAATGCCACGGCGCGGCGATAATCAAATCTAAATCTAAAATTCAAAAGATGACTGGCACAGCAACTGCTAGGCTTGGATTCATTCAGAACGTGTTGAAGGGTGCCCAAGTAAAGGTAAGTCAGTGGCAAACTTCTCCTTCGTGAGTTCAATAACAAAGTGCATCAATAAGTGCAGTTCAATTTGGGATCCTCACCATGTGGGGCTTGTAGGGGAAATTGATAGTCTAGCGTAGAGCTGCCAGATTTGTTAGCTGTAGATTTGGTCGAACGGACACACATGTTGTCAATATTGGGATTGGGATCATCAACATTGGAAAATCGGAGAAAATAGATTAGTTTAGGGTTGCTGGTCAAAATTCTGAAGGGAGATTGTAATGTTAATATCGGGGAAATTATGTGTCCAGCTCCTATCAGGTGCAAAAGAAGGGGCCACACTAGAAAGGTTATTGTACCACAATGTAAATCTGGCCTGTAAAAGTGGAATCGCCTGACAGTCAAATCCAGGGCCTATTAAAATAGAAGATTTCATCTTTGCTCCTAGCTGGTCTCTCGACCCCCGCCATAGGCCCTCGTTTTGAGGGCTGCTTTCGGGTACAAATTGAAATACAAAGGTCACGTTTAGAAAATTGCCGTCTGCTTTTGAATTGGTTTCATTGAATCACAATGCAAATCCAGTCTCATTGGATTCCCGCCTCTTGTTGCAGTCTAACTAGCACAAGTGCACGTAGCGTACACATCTATCATAGATGTGTCGGGTGGTCGAGAGGATAGCGTGTTTTCTTCGTATTTTCGTACGTTCGTGTGTTTATAACGGTGAACTTTGTTAACAAGCATTTTTTTAAAACAACTATCTAACGTTACCCGATAATAACTTTGCACTTTTCCTACTTTCAGACCGTTGTAATTGAAGGGTGCAGAATGCCTGTCCGAATGCGCAACAGCCAAGACTGGCGTGAGTGTTTTGTCAATTATTCTGGGTGATAGATGAAGAACCGCGTTGTGCCCTGGTAGATTCATATTTATTACATGTTCCGTTTTTTTCATGTGGCATCAGCACTGGCCGAAGTACTCAGTGTTAAGGACCAAAACGGACAGATGCTGTATTACGTTCACTTTGTCGATTGTAAGTATTAACCAATCTGATTAGTATTAATCCAATCTTAATCAGATTCAATTTATATGTCACAGTGTGGCCTTTACCACGAATTAGCCAATTTCAAAATTTTCTATAATAGGATTGACAAAATACGGTACTCTACCTTTTGAAATATATTGGTGGATTAATCTACATAGTCGAGTATCGTCAAAGTACGTAGCGAAATCAACCCCTGTTCCTCTAATGCCTGTCCCATTTCTGCAGATAACAAGCGACTGGATGAGTGGGTGCCCGAGGAGCGGCTCAATCTCAAGAAGATCCAGTTCCCCAAGAAAGAGGCCTCCACTCCCAAGAAGGCCGAGAAGAACGGCTCCAGGCCCAGCTCGCCCGAACGCGATGTCATTGTAGTGCCACCATTGCTTCGCGAGCGCGAACTGTTGGTTAAACCCATCCAGAACGGCGGCGCCACACCCGACAAGGTGGAACGACTGGAGAGGTTGCAGGTGCCGCCGATTTTCTCCGGTCACGGCGGCGGTGTTGGCGGCGGCGGAGGTGGCGGTGGCGGCGGCGGCGGCGGTAGCAACCAGCAGCGCAAGTCGGCCGCTGGACGCAAGCGCAAGCACCCGCCGTCAGCTGTCGTCGACACTCCGGAACTGGCGGGAGTTAATCGTACAGATAGTCTTGTAAGTTGCTGTTGGTGAACCTACTCGTCGCTTCATGTTCATATGTTATAGGTGTATCATTGTCTGCTCAAGTAAGAGTCATGGACTAAAAATATCTATGCACGTAGTCTTTCACGGTTCTTTATTTTACTGGATTCCGGGATGTTTACAAATTTCATTACTTTGGCAGGACTCTCAAGACTCGTCACCGGGCCCTCGTATGACGGGCAGCATGGTGGCGCACCATGACGATATAATTACCCGGATGAAGAACATAGAGATGATCGAGTTGGGAAAACACCGCATTCGGCCGTGGTATTTTTCGCCCTACCCTCAGGTGTGATATTCGTCCGCACGAACAAGTTTCCATTGTTTCTTTCACGCGAACGTCTAACCACAAATCCCATTTTTCCCCCTTCCATTTCGTGGCTCTCTAGGAATTCACTAGTCTACCGTGCATATATCTATGCGAGTATTGTCTTAAATTTGCCAAAACAAGGAAATGTCTAGAGAGGCACAAGGTTGGTACTCCAAAATGAAGCCAAAATGCCCTGCAACTGATTCGTCTGCATTTGTAAAAATTGAACCCTTAAGTCTGTTAATTAAAAAAATGTCTTTTGGCTATTAGGCGAAATGTAATCTGAGGCATCCACCGGGCAATGAAATCTACAGGAAGGCGACAATATCATTCTTTGAAATAGACGGCCGCAAGAACAAGGTGAAATATTGTGTGTTTTGTGCAATCAAAAAGTTGTTGTCGAAATTTAGAATTATTTGAAAGTGTAATTATCGAAAACTGAGAAGACAGAATTTTAATTAAATGATTTTTAGTAGTTATTTCATTTAATCATAGTGAACAAATTGCGAGCATCATCAATAATTATGATTTCCAGTCGCACAAAATGTCAAGGGAGTTAATTTTGTCTTGTTAATTAAAAAACGAGTGATGCCTTGCGAAATTTTAAATACCTGCGCTGTCGTTATTTCGAAGGCAGATTAAGAGGGACAGAAGTAAAAAAAATAAAACATTTTAGTTAACTCGTGCCACATCTGCTAGGACAAACACATTTTTGACTCACTTCCATTTGTCGCGCCTTCCAGAATTATGCTCAGCACCTGTGTCTGCTGGCTAAGCTGTTCTTGGACCACAAGACGCTCTATTATGATACAGACCCGTTTCTCTTTTACGTGATGACCGAGTGTGACAACCGGGGTTTCCACATCGTGGGTTATTTTTCAAAGGTGGGTGGCGCAGAGTCGCACATAAGGACGTTAGGAAATGTAGGTCGGGTTCGATCGAGCCGCCACCTTTGTCGGTCTCTCACCCTGTGCTAACTGTGACCTCGTGTGTGTGCGGCTGGTTCTACAGGAAAAGGAATCCACAGAGGACTACAACGTGGCCTGCATCCTCACCTTGCCGCCCTACCAGAGGAAAGGATATGGGAAGTTGTTGATTGAATTCAGTAAGTGCTAAATCCAGTCAATTATTTTATTGCTCTTCAATGACTCAATCTCTTGACTGATTTGAGATCTTAAAAGTTGAACTTGAAAAATTGAAAGGCTTATCATATAAAAATTCCAACGCCCTGTTCAATTTGTGACAGTTCAGAACAAATTGTAGGTCAAACACCATGAATGTAATTTTTGTTAAATTTTATCTAAATCAAACAGGTTCTGTCGTCAATTGCCGTAATTTGTGTAACAATGATTGTCTTTGTTCTTAGGTTATGAGCTGTCAAAGTTCGAGGGTAAGTCGGGTTCCCCTGAGAAGCCGCTCTCAGATTTGGGCTTACTCTCCTACCGTAGTTATTGGTCCCAAACGATTTTGGAGATCTTGATGACTATGAAACCGGCGGAGAATGTCGAGAAGCCCCAAATTACAATAAAGTAAGCCAACTTATTATTTTACGTCTTTGAAAAATGTAATTACATTAATTGAAAATAATTGATCTATGGTAAACATAAGTGACTAATGCATTTCATTAAATGGAGTTTAGTCTACTTTCTTCGACGTAGTGTTTATAACGGTTTTAGTTCGTTGTGTGTTCCATATGATCAATTGCATATTTCTTAAAATGTTAGCATGTTTTCCTTGCCCACATCATTACTTCTTTGGGTGCTGCGCTGGTGGTAATTAGGTGTCTCACTTCGTTATTTGCTAACTTGATTTTCGAATGCCACCAGAGAACACCATTGATACATGCTATTTAAAATAATAAATTTCGTTCTCGCCTTTCCTTGTAAACGCATATAATTCAGAAAACATTTAGTTTTTGTTCCTGTTTTTGTCAGTGAAATTTCCGAAATCACCAGCATCAAGAAGGAAGACGTGATTTCGACCCTTCAGCACCTGAACCTGATCAACTACTATAAGGGCCAGTACATTGTGACACTGTCGGGAGAAATGGTTGAGGCGCACGATCGAACACTGGAGAAGCGCAAGGTGCGCATAGACTCAAAGTGTCTGCACTGGACGCCCAAGGATTGGTCCAAGCGGGGCAAGTGGTAGTTTGTGCGTGTGGTGCGACAGATATATAGACGCGCCCAAGAAATCCGCCACCAGATGCGGGGAGGGGGGCGAGAGACGGAACGCCGACGTCTACAACTCGCTCCCCCTCAAAGACGACAGCAAGAATACGCTTATTTACCTCAGGGTCTTTCAATTGACATTTTTTGAAGGCTTTCGCCCACGTTTTTTGGATGGGGGAAAGTTTTCCATTTCGTGTACGTGTGTGTGTTTTTTTTAATTTCATTTTTGTGCGGTTAATAACTTTTTTTCAATTCACCACCAATCACCAAGAAGGTCGTGTCGTCGTCGGGACGATCGCGAAATCCTACTGTCAAGCTCGTTCGCCACTCCCCTCCCCACTTATGTGATAGACTGGTCCCAGAACCACTTTCGTCGTGTGGCCAACTTTATTCCTATTTTGTGAGCTCGTCCGTTTCTTCATGTTTTTTTGTTGTCGCTCTTCACCCCACCCCCATCTTATATGACGCTGAAACCACTCCGTTCTCTGTAGAGATCCATAGTGAGTATGAATGGCGGATATGTGCGATTGTGCGTGTGGCTGTCGTGTTCAATGGTGCCGTGCATGTTATTGTGTACGTGACATTTAGCCTTGATTCGATCTCTGCCGAGAAGTTATTGAACGCAAATAAAGAAACGTTTTTTTTTAAACAATGGCGTTAAATCTAATGAGTCACACGAAAATTGAGCAGACTTTATACACTGTATATTCAAATCTGTTGGAGAAAACAAATATTTGCAAATTTATTATGTTTTGACGTAGAACTAAGTTTCTAGACACCATTACAGTATGAAGAGGTAGGGTAGATAGGTTAAATAACGTAGGGGGTAAAACTTATAGCACGATCACATTTGCTCCAATCTCGAGAAACTTGAAGCATGCTTTAACTAGGATATAAGCATAAACTGTACCAACACATTTGAGGTGGCCGCCTTTCCACAGAAAAATGAGCATTTCATTAGACACGAAAAGGTTTCGCAAAATTTGTTTATTGTACGAAAGCACCCAAACTGCTACCGCAGATAGACTGCAATATATGCAGCATAGTATACAGATCTATGTTCCTCTCACTTTTTGTGAAAATATTTAAATATAATACTTTTCAGTTATTTCTTAAATATCACTGAAAAATTAGGCCCTACTGTACGTGCCACCGGAGAGTTCATATTTTTGTTTTGTCCTTACTGAACACACATGCCAATGTTATACACAGTGGTGACAAACTTATGAGCTATGCTTTTTACAGCTGTACGCCAGTAGAATTAGATGTTCCAGCAAACTCAAGGCTTCTGCCATCCGACCACGTTACAGCACCGCTGTTCTTTTCCTCCGGCGTCAATCAAAGGTCGGGAGTGGGCCACTTGGAAGTCACTGGCAAGCAATTTCTGGAGGCGCATGTAACGGTCGATTAGACTGAAGGCCTCTTCTCCGTGCCATAGATGCGTCGCCACTAACAGCTGCTTGTAACTCTGCAATTGGAATAGTCATTTGACTTCTGCATATGATGGAAAACAGATTCTAAGTAATGCAAAAACACATTAATGTTCCAAAAGATTGTTGAATTATGTTTTTAATATTTGTAGCTGCCAATTACAACGCCAACAATTATAAGTATTAATAAATATTTCTCTAAATACAATGCTACTATAATTCCAGAATACTTTTTATGCTAATATTTTCTATTTCTTAATAAGCGACACGCAATGCGGATTGTCAATTACAACAACACGTGTCAAAGCATTTTAAAATTTCAGTATCTGATTAAACGAGCAAAAAAGCAAAGCAAACTTTTTTTACAAACTAATTGAACTTGACATTCGTACTCGTAATGTGAGACTATAAAGATCCTTTTCAGATGATACTAGAACGAAAACTTACCTGGATTTTTTCATTTGTGACCAGATTTTGCAGAACGTCCCACTCGCCACCTTGCAAATTCAAACGCAAGACATCCACAGTTTTGCCTTCGTGGCCGAGCTCTCCCATCACGTCGCTCGCTTTGACGAATTTCCAAATGTCACTGGCGACGGCGTCACCGATTCCGGAAACGCTGCAATGATTCGCACAATCTGCATGACTAACGAGAGATTTGGAAATTATTTCAGTCGTGCACATCTAGTGTCGCCCACACCACTCATTGAAACCATTAATAATGCGCGTCTAAACAGAGCTTACACTTTAGCGTCAACGCCTCCGAGAGCCCACCGATGGATGTGGACTTTGGAATCTGCGCTTTTCGGGACTTGGTTAGTTGTAGCGTTCAAAAGTGTCGGATCAAAAATGTGAACTTCGCAACCTCGTCGAACCATCTCCATCTCGAAGGACGTGTCTGAATCCGAAATTCTGCTCAAAATGAAACTTTAGTCAAAAGTCTACCAAACTTCAAAACTCTTTAAATATAAAAATTGTTAATTAGTAATTGTTTTATTTTGCAGCACTACTTTCACTAGTATTTCGAGATCGAATTAATGAGAGCCAGCGCCAGAGATCGAAACCGGGATTGTCTCACCATAAATCTATCTTCACCGACTGGCCAACGACAAATATTAGTTTGCTCGATTATTTTTTTGTGACGACGTACATACGAAATTCTGCATTACGGAATATGCAGCATTGCAGAATTCTATTAATTTAAATTTTTGTTATTCAAGTTCTCAACACTTTTGGTGATAATATGGTAATTTCGAATGAATGTATGTACCTTGCCGAATAAACGAGGCACGGTGACTTCAGGTCATCCAGACACACAGACCAACTGGGCGCAGTCAGAAAGGATAAGGCGTTATCAGACTGCTGCAGAGGATAAGAGGGTCGGTCAATAGTTACAATCTCGCCGCACGACAGTGTGGGCAATGTTAGAATCTGGTGGATTTGCTCCTCCAGGTCCACGTTTGGATCTGTGGCAAAAAAGCATACAAATTAACATTTTGGGCTATTAAAACAAATATTTGTTTTAAATGGAAAACTTAAGCGAAATATCTAAATAATTCAGCCGAAGCATAATAAATTCACACGATTACAGTAGCACCGTGGGACCGAATTTTACAAAATGTACATGTATATGTGTATTTAGACACTGTATACAGTATAATATAAATAAACCATTAACTTGGTTCTAACTTTGTACGCTTGAAAACCTGTACTTACCTAACGGATTGACCAGGGCATTGAGGTGAACGGGCCTCTGATGCGAGGTGAACTCTGTTCTGATCCAGGAGGTTGAAAAGATCCAATTCAAAACATTGTCGCCAAACGTTTGAATACCGAATTGTTGGAATCCAGATTTTTGCAATCGTGCAATCAGTTTCAGCCAGGTTTTAATAAGCTGGACGTCGCGTTGGCCTATCAATTTTAATCAAAACATTATCGTGAAATTTTTTTTAACAATCTTTCAAAAAACATTGAAGAAAAATTTTGTTATATTAAAAGCAAATCTTCAAAAGAACAAATCACTAATCCAAGCAGACATTGTTGTAGTTAGCAGATGAAAAATAGCATTTTTAAAACAGAACATTTTGTTTTTCAAGCATTTAAAAAGTGATCATTGATTAAAATTTCGGATTGCCCCTCTCCTTAGTGGTCATACCAGTGGCTGACTGCAGAGTATTTAATATAAATTTTAATTCGAACATAATTCTTATAAAACCTCACATGGATTAAATAAATTTTGTAATAAGACTTGTATCACAATTTTCATTATGAAACATTGGAGAATTTATCTCGTGCATTTCCAGTTTCATCAGTACAACATTGCCTCGGAGTACGGTATTCATTTTTTTCAGATTTCCCCATGGTTAGAGCACATTGACCCATGACCTCACCTTAGACTGGACGACAATCATACAGATGTTTCCAACCACCGTATTAAAATTGCCCGCCACCATCATATCGTGCCGATGTCGCAACGTTCACAGGAGCGACTGGCGATTTACAGACCGACTTGGATCCAAATGTGTAACTGTTGAAACGATTCCATCAGCCGTTGATCGATCAGGTACTCGAGCAGAGTGAGCTTCAGCTCCGGCGTGTCGTCGTAGGCACCCAGCTTGAGAACGGCGTTGGTGCGGTCGGCCAATGCAGCCGAGACCATGTCCTTCAGGCGCCCGAGGCGAAAGTGTGTTCCCAGAAACGGCAACGAGGAGAGCAGTCGGTGGGTTGCGTCCGGTCGATCGATGGTCACGGCGTGGTTGGTCACCAATGCCGCGTCTAATGGCTCGTCGAAGCCATAGATGACGAGACGAGCGTCGGGGAAGGTTTCGACGAACTTGCGCTCGAATTTAAGACTGCTGGATCTGAAATTAGTTCAAAATTACAAACGATAAACAACAACGTTATTAGAAACCATTTTAGAGCGCCTTAAACACCATTCCTTTCCAAACAATTTATATAATATATCAATAATTATTACCATGGCCTGAACTGATTTATCCAGAATTTTGTTGGTGAACATGTTTAAATGTAATTCCAGTGTACAAAATGTACATTATAGGGCGATAACATGTTTTTAAAAAGTTACAAATTAATGATAAAATTCAGCCAATTTACGAAAAAACTTGGTAGTCGTTATTAAGTAGTACACTTCAAACGAATTTAGACCGCTGTGGTAATATTACCTATTAAGTAATCCTACAACTGTGGTTAGTTACAAGGGTAAAAACAGGAATAAAAGATACAGTCTCGGAAGTGACTTAGGCTTAATTTGCCAGTTCATCGCACGTGCACAGACAAATTATATCTCTTTGGTCGCGTCATTTCAAAACAATTGGCAGTCGGATTAGCAAACAGAAAAATCAACGAAATGAAGTCTGGTTTCAATGTGCACCACGAATATTACTCCGTGAGTTGATTAACCAAACTATTCAGACTTCAAATCGTACAGCGTGCCTCATCGATCTTCAATAACACTACCATGAACTTCTGTGTGCGCGTCACCCTTTGGTTGTGTCTGGTAGTGGCGGTCGCCGATTCCTATGTGTTCATCGCGCACTTCACTTCGCTACTGATGAAAGCAAAGCGGTTGCAGTCGGACGCGGTGCTGCTGCAGTTCCAATACCAGCAGTATCCTGTCCGCATGGTGCTGCGCCCATTGCCAGGACACGTCAGTGGAACATTGGTGCAGCGCAACGTCGAGTCACGTTCCCTAGCAAACAACATCCACCCGAGCGATCAGACCTTACCATCAATCAACGTGAGCGAGATGATACGCCTCTTTGTATATAATGTCAGCATGTCATGGGAGGCAGGCGCCAAGTCGACAATAAAATCCGACAATCCATTACCTACCCACATCTATTTTGGCATGTCGATCGACGAGAACTACTGGACAGCCATCGGGATATTCAACAACATCGTCTTCGAGGGCGTGGTCAAATTCGCCAACGAATCGTTGTTGTTCGTGCAGTCATTGTGCCACTATGACGCTCTCCGTGACAGGATAAAAAAGTTGGACTGCAACTCCATCGGGTATTCAAGTACAGGTGAGCTAGCACTGAAGAGGTTTCTGCAGAAAATCGGTAGCTTGGCGGCAGTCACAGGTCAGCCCACCCAAACCGGTATCCAAGCAGCAACCACGTCGCCAAGCATCGGACAGCCTCAATCCCTCCAGCAGACGTTTTTCGTCTCGCAAAAAAAGAAGCGACGAAGGTCGCACTCAACAACCAATACGGCTACGATCAAACCCTTCTTTGTGACATTGACCAGTGTAGGTGACGCAGCACCCATAATAAACTCTGTGACCACCCAGATGTACAACGAATTCAGTGTGGAAATGTCAAATCCAGTCAAACGACTGAAGGTGTGTCCAGAAAAACGATTGCCAAGTGTGACAATGGTTGCCAAGAGGTTTGGCGTATCTCGGAACATTTCAACCATGCATGCTTTCTCAAACAAGTTGGATAAATGGACTGACCACAAAAACAAGTCAGACACTTATTTCAATGCAATGGAGGATTTAGAAAATGCTACTGATCCCCCTATGCAGTACAGTGCAGAATCACTCCCTCTGCAGCAAGTAAATACACAGTTTGGCTCGTGTACCAGTGAGAATACCATCACCTTTTCCCCGCAGTCAGTGTCACAACAATTCCAATTGCACACTCTCTCAACCACTACCACCGTCATCGTAGACTCGGGGCCCTTACGTCGAGCATGTCAAATTTCTTCAGGTGTGCAACATGTACCAGACTACCGAAAAGCACGGCCATGCAACTCAGCAACCGAATCTCCATCACTGTATGCATGCAAGCATGCGCCCCCTGCATGTTCAGCACCTCCAGCCACATATAAAACGCATGAAATATATACAAAGTGTTATGAAACACAATCAACACCTTACACACGGTTTAGTTATCCAAGAATTTTTGTCCCACTCCCATCATACCGACCAGAAGTTAGAATTGCACAAACCAGATTGAGGAATCCACGAATTATATATGCAGATATCCCGGCGGCACAGCCAAGTAGAGGGCCATTAACACTTCCACCAATATACAATCCAGATACAATGACTGTTCCAAACCAAGACAAACCATGTTCAATAACTTGCCCGCACGATCTCTTACATCCCCACTTACTGAAATCTGGCATTGATCAACCAGTTAGGCGCATGTGTTCGTGCGATTGCTTCCCACAGATGATGTTCCAGAATCAGAATATGAACCAATGCTGCCATCAACATGGGTGCCAATGCTGTCAACAGCAATCAACATGCTGCCATCAACATGGGTGTCAATGCTGTCAGCAGCAATCGACATGCTGCCGACAGGGGTGTCAATGCTGTCAACAACAATCGGCATGCTGTTCTCAACATGGGTGTCAATGCTGTCAAGGAAACCAGGCATGCTGTTCATGCAACACACAATGCCCCAGTCAGTGCTCATGCTGTATGCCACATTTCGCACAACCTTGTGTGTATGTGATACAGCAGCCACCTTGCCAATGTCATCATAAATCATGTATGTGTTGCTCAGGTTGCCAGTCTTGCTCGAGGCAGATGTCGTGCTCTGCTTGCCGGTGCAGGGGACGAAAAAGAACAAGACAAAAAGTGCGGCCAACCACACTCAGGCAAAACTTGAAAGCAAACACACTTTCTATAAACGAACTGGAGCTCAACTTAACTTCCGTCTCATCCACTAATCAATCCACGGTACTTCCTCCCAAGCAACCCGACCTGAAAACAGACACTGACCTGTACACAACCACAATGGAAACTATTAAAATGCCAACATACTATCAGACCTCAGAGATACAAACAGAGGAAATTCTTGAAATGACAACAGACTACCAGACCTCAGAAATGGAAACAGAGGAAACTCTTGAAATGACAACAGACTACCAGACCTCAGAAATGGAAACAGAGGAAACTCTTGAAATGACAACAGACTGCCAGTCCTCAGAAATGACAACAGACAATCAGTCCTCAAAAATGACAACAGACTACCAACCATCAGAAATAATAACAGACCATCAGCCATCAGAAATGCAGACGTTTAATGACCCTCCAACAACCAAACCAGCAAAACGTCGCTACGACATTGTTACCATAGCAATCTACTGTATAGGAAATTGATATCTTTGTTTACAACAGTGATACCATCCTGTCGTAAACGCGCCTTGGTTGGATCTAGATGCGATGACGAGTTCCCCTCAGGCACAAGGTGGGACAATGCTCGCCCAGCCATATTCAATGACAATAACAAAACAAATGCAATGGCATTTTCTAATTTCGCTCTAATTGGACACATTCAAATTTTTAATACTTCCATACTCTGCTTTCCGTTCACCTGTTCCTTCGACACAATCATCGAACGGTTGCTTTCAGGCGCCAGACCTAGACAGCCTCCTGTGATTACATGAAGCAGTTAAAATGGAATCAAGACATCAGCTTGCACATTTAATGGCAAATTAAAATTATGCACAAACTATCTCACATCTGCAGTCACGGTGGGTGACACAGCGTCAATACAATCAGTATACCTGTTTAGCCATAGCATTCAAGGTTACACCTATTTGCTTTGAACAAGGACAAGTTACTTCATTGGTTTTCATTTTATAAAAATGTTCTTCCACTGTATAATTGCATTGATGCAATTTGTAAATGCTGCATAATATTTTCATTTATTAAATGGTGTTTAACTTAAAAGAATTTTGGACTTTTTTGGTCGATTTGAGAAAAATCACTTGTCATTTTAGATGTGGCAAATTCGAAAGCACTGAAGAATGAACGTTAGACTTTGAGGTGGTTTTATAGTCACCAATAAATGTTTTCAAAATTCGTGTTTGTTATTCAAATTTTTTAATGTAAAGTTTAGTGTCATGGAATGGGACCAAAAGAAAAACATGCGTCCATTGTTTACCAATTACTGATCAATTTCAACAGCGACGCGCGAATCCTAGCGGACGTTATTTGCAACACTCCGATATCCGACAAATTATTTTAATATGTTTATTTTCATTTTTTTTCAAATTTCAAAATGTATGAACTCCCCTTTCCCTCCCCGACAACTTACTCGAGTGAAATCATTGTGACGTTTCTGGCCAAAGACGGCCCATTCTTGGGTCGCTTGCACAAGGTGAACGGAGCAATGCGAAAGCCCACCGCGCACAGCGACTTATCGACGTCGTCCGACACGGACGCGACCAAATCGGCGACTTGCTGTCCATCTCCATCCGGTAGCCGACTCCGCTGTCTTAAAAGCCGGAGAATCAGCAGCAGACCCAAAAGTGCAACCACAAATGGGGCACACTTGAAAGAGGAGCGACGCCAAACATTCATGTCAGCTGTCACCGCCACACCACAGCCGCCATTTTGCCACGCGACCAGTTCCGGTTGTAGCCGGAAGTTGGCGCGAGGTACGGGCATGCGCAGAGGCCCAGATATACAAAGATATGAAGAGGTAGACTGACATTTGCTAGAGTGAGTCTGCAGATTACTTTCAGATTATTTTGAGTGTGTCATTTCAAGAAGCTTTGAGAATTGCAACAATATCTATTTGCGATTCAATCAAAAATTTGACAAAACAAAATTCACGGTTCCCAACAATATTTATGTCAAGATCAACTTTTAGTGACTGTGACAGTTGTTTTTACTGAAATCCACGATTCTGAAAAATATATAAACGAAATAAAATAACTAAGTACCATTCAAATTGACCAGATAAAAATGTTTGAGCATTTCACGTTTGACAAACAGTTCTTTTTTGTCTTTTTAAACTTTTTTTCGACTGTCGCGACGATTTTCGTCTTTCAAATCTAATTCTCAACCACCGATTACGTCATCTGCGCATGCGCGCAAAACATAATGAGAGGAATTTTATATTGTGCGCATGCGCCGATGACGTAATTTGATTTTGAGAATCAAATTTGAAAGACGAAAATGTACCTCCTGGGGATACTTGACTGTGAGTTATTTCGTCATCACCCTCTTTAAAGATCGCGCGTTTCTTTTATTGTGTTATGCGCGTCACGCTCGAAGTTCGATACTAAAGATATTTTTAATTTCTGCGATGAATCCAAGCTGGGTGACCCTGATCCCAACGTGACTTTACGTCTGAACTGACGTCGATCGCTCAAAGATCGGTTGCGCTTTTCTTTTCCTTTCCAACATTTGAGCTTCTTCTGGGGAGACTATAGAGAGCAACCTATACAGTATTTATTATTTTCAATTTATTTTAATCGCACCACCACGTTACCGTGTTCCGTAATGCTTGCCAGAACCTTCTCCGCCAAACCGATTCTAAAAAGGTTTGCAATTTCGCGGATTCAGTTGGCATCGCGTGAGATTCACCTGGCACAAAAAATTGGAATATTAGGGCTACCATTCAGCGCTGGTCAGGTGAGATATAAATATCTATAATCTGTATATAATATAAATCTATCTGCGTTTACAGATCGTTAATACATGGATTTTTATGCGCTCACCACAATTTTAACAATCGGGGTATAAATTATCGACTGCGTAAACGTTTAGCCGATCCACGGAGTGTGCAAAGGACCGGATGCTATTCGAAATGGTGGACTGGTGCGGAAACTCGAAGATTTAGGTGAGCTGAACATGCCAACTATATTTACGAACTATTATATTTTAAACAAAATTAATATATATAATACAGATACATAGGAGTTCACAGCTTATGATATTGCCACTTATGGAATGGTTAAAAAGATGATTAGTGTTTAACTTGTAATTGCTTAACTTAACTGTATATCGGGAAACATTATCCATTTCCATAGTCCATTGTCAGAGTATCTTAATGAGCTTGTTATGCAATATAGTTTTGTGCCAAAGTCCTCGATTCATCACAAGATCGTCTGCGTCACCAAAGTATAAAGTTACATGAATCCTTCGAATTTTCAAAGTCAATGTAAATTCGGCACAATCAAATGTAGTTTTCGTTAGGGTGTCATTTTGGGAAAATTCCAGAAATCTCGACCGGGAATTGAACTCGATCGCGATCACGGTGGAGATCAGACGTGCTTAAAATAATTCATTACTTGCATATAAAATCCGGTTCTTCAAAAAACATCAATCTTTTTGAATTGCAAAAATCTAGTTTGATTTTTTTTTAGTTTTATCAAGCAGACTGCGTTTTAACCATAAAAGAACAATCGCCATTAAAAAAAGCATACCACGAAAGTTTTCAACATACTGGGGGTTCTTGAATCGACATGATGTATATGTGAACAATTTGCTGCAGTAGCATTGTCGTGTTAAAAAATATAAAAAATAGAACCATGTGACCTGCGCCTACGTCACGAAAATTTGTCAAGATCTCAACCTTGACCGCCTCACGATATGTTACATCATGCACTATGGATAATTGATATACGAGCGGTTTATATATATAGTTTGTACGCAGTTAAATCGCACATTAAATGCCGATTGCACCACAATTAAAAAAGGTTCGAGTGTTGCAGGCTTACATCTGCTGTTCGAAATTCAATATGTGATAAGTGCTTGGTCACTTGATGATGAAGGAGATCGGACCACATAATTAATTATATGCGGGATGACCCACATTTCAGGGTAAACTTTGTATTTGATTTGTCGTTGGGTTGGTTTATCAGGATTGATAAAATCTAATTTATATTCTAGGTAAGACGGTAAAAGATTTCGGCAATTTGGATTTACTGACCGAGGAAAATTATGAACAAGCAGCTGATCATCGTGGGATGCACAAGCAAGAAACTGTCGGACATTATTGCAAAAAGGTTACTACAAATCTTAATAATCGACAGGTGCAAAGAAGCTCAGCTGCAAATCTTGACGTAGAACTAAAAGCGAGAAGTGAAACTCGGTTGTGTATTCACTCACTCATCATTTATTTTTTGACTATAATGAGTCACTAGAAATAATTCATGTCATGCACATTCCTACAGACGTAGTTCATATTTCGTGACAGGTCAAAGTACAAAATTCTTCAAAGATCCCTTTAAATATGCTTTTGTTTTAAAGAAACAAATAAATGGCAGAGGAATCTATACACACTAACACTTTTTAATTCTTATCAGACTACAGATATAAGAAATTAAATAAAAACCTTTCCATTCACTGTTGAAATCCCCGGGCAGCAGGCCCAGGGTGCAGCAGTAATATTTTTTGACATTTACATCCTTACCATATTTAATTAAAAAAAACTATTCGAAATAGCTTAAGTGAAATCCGTTTGCGAATTGAATGTTGCACACTTTGATTTGATGACGAGTTCATCAGTATATTAACGTCTTATAACAGGTATCTGAAGCAGTTGCCCAAATTGAAAGCGACGGATACACCTGTGTAACACTGGGCGGAGATCACAGCACGTAAGTTAAAAAAAATATCCCTGGACTCGTCAAATTGTTCGTTTGCAGAAGAGTATGAATACTCTGTAACTGTCTGCGTTATAAGACCTGAATTTTATCTTTAATTAATCTCTCTGCATTCATCAACTATCCACAAATACATACAATAATGCGATATTCGCCTATTCCAGCGCCATTGGCACCCTACACGGTCACCTGGTCAATAATCCAGACATGAGCGTCATATGGGTGGACGCCCACGCGGACATCAACACAACTTCTTCCTCCAAGTCAGGCAACGCTCATGGAATGCCACTCTCGTTCCTCATCGAAGGACTTCACAGTTATAACAGTCCACATCCTGCCTTCGATTGGGTTTACCGCAGGTACGATAATCCACTGTGACATCATCTCTGCATTGAACGTCGGTGATTCAAGTTTTTGATTTCAGGAGGGTGTCAATAAAAAAAATCAAAGACAAAAACAATGTTGAAAAGAATCTGTTAGCCCTGGAACACTTTAATACTTGCACGCACACAATTTCAATTTGAAAAAATATATATGTGGCGCCAACAAATCTGCTATTTTTATTATTTAAAAGCGATTCAAACTAAATAAAATTAAACGTTAATTAATAAAAATATATTATTATTAAAGGTATATTAGCATATTGAATAATTTTGACACACCTAATTTTTTGTTTTTGTTGGACTTCCAGAATAAACCCCAGAAATATTGCCTATATCGGCTTGAGAGATGTGGAACCAATGGAAAGGTAATCGTCAGATATATAGCCTGGTAAAGAACATAGTGATGCTCTAAAATTGAATTTTCACTGGAAACAAATCCATCTCTATCCTCCGTTGCTAACTTTTCTGCTGCAGGTACATTCTCAACAAATGGGGCATTCGAGCATATGACATGCGGGATATTGACAGATACGGCATTTTGCATGTCGTGGAGATGGCCCTTGAGGACATAAACCCAAAGTAGGCATCCCAATTAATTCTTATAGGTTTTGTAGCCAAATAAGCTGGCTCTTCATTTTTAGAGTTCGCCTATTGAGCTTTCAAAAATTCACAAAGTAAATTCCATGTATTTTCCATACATGTGTGAACCGCAATCAAAATTCAAATGTACTTGTTGTACTTTTCAAGCTGCTTCATTTTTTATACTCATAGGCGGAATAGACCAGTCCACGTTAGTTTTGATATCGATGCTATGGACGTATTGGTGGCTCCAAGCACCGGGACATCAGGTAAGACAATATACGATTACTGCCATCAAACATTGAACTCGTAAGCATCCAGTAGTCGATATATTATTTAACGGATCACATTATTTTCATATTTGAATATTTGCACGAATGCTCTTTCAAACAAATCCACAACAGTTCCTGGAGGATTAACAATGAGAGAAGGACTTTACATTGCCGAGGAAGTATCAAAAACAGGTACAATAAAGCTTATAATATGTTTGTCAAGAAGATCAATTAAATAAATTAAATGTAGATTTCAGTCTTAGTTCATACAATATGTAGTTTATTCTTCAAGGTTTCATGAAGGGAGGGGTAGAAATTTTCAAGGGCCAACATTAAAATTGTTTAAAAGTAACAAAAAGCAAAAGCTAAAAAAAATTATTCTATAAATTACGTATTAATTACGAGGTCGAGGATTAAAGAAATATGTTTTTTCTTTAGTTTTAAATAAAGTTATGCACTATTTAAAATTAATCGTTTTTCATTTTTTAGAATAATGACTTCTAACTAAATGGCACTAATTTTTGCAAACCAACATTGTGCTTGATAGTGCATAGAATCATTATCTAACAAGCTTTCTAAACACCCACACAATGTGACATTTAGAAATTGCTAGCCTTTTTAATGTTTTATGTTCACGTACTTCAGGTCAGAAGTGTTAATTGTCGTTTCCTTTCTGTAGGCAACCTATGTGGTTTGGATTTGGTAGAAGTCAATCCGACCCTCGGGTCACCCGAGGACGTCACCAAGACGGTGAAAGCCGCTCACCAAATTATTGCAGGATTTTTTGGCAGCCAACGAGGCGGTAACGTGCCTATTGATATCCAAGATTCTAATTTTGAACTTCTTGTTCAGCCCGAAGATGTTCCATTGAAGAAAGAAACCAAGATTTAGATTTCATCTTCGCTTTTATGTTGAAATTTTATGCGCGTTACCTTCACAGTAGATTGTGTTAATATAATTTTCACCATCCACTTGTTGGAATAATCAATTATTTTGTGATTAAAAATACGCTGGACGTATTATTTTATATGTAGTGCATACGGATTACAATGCATATTTTCTGTGATTTTATGGACAATAAAAGTATGCATTTCTTGTGTTAATATACTCAGTATAGATATATTGTTAACCCAGTTTTGTCATTTTGATATTTTTTCAAATAAGACAGTAATCCTATATTATAAAACTGAAGATAGGATTTTCGTTTCCAAAGACTTTTTGCCGAACGGCTCAATGAAATCGCATAAAAATGAACATACCGTAAGTACACCATCATAATTCGCTAGCG